>CM038119.1:22828630-22838630 GCA_001642375.2 Mentha longifolia
TTTTCTTCAATAATTTTAATTTATAATGATTTAGTTTAGTTTTATAATTATTTTCTAAGGTTCATCCATCCAATTATGATTTATAATTATTTTTTAGTATTTAATTTAATTTTTATTAGTTATATTAGGGTTGATAAATTCAAAATTAGGGAATATAATTATTAAAATTTCAATTTTATTTATAAATATTTATTATGATTTATTATATTATAGTAGTGATTTTTATTTTTATAAAAAATAATATAAAACTAATAGAAATAAACAATACAAATAAAAATGATACCAAATCTTCACTATCAATAAACAATACAAGTCTTACATCATTTTTAAAATCCATATCGGTCAAACCAGGATAAAGTTTTTGGGAATAGAAGGAGTATTATCCAAGTTATGCAACAATTAGATTGAATACTATCGGCGCATGAGGGGAATCATAACAAACAAAAACAAATTAAGTAAAGAACTAAAAACCCAGAAGAACCGTAATAATAGATTTAACAATACATGCATCCTTTTATTTATTTTTTTAAAAACGTGGAACATGATAGCACAAGATTCTCAAAGCACTTGAAGAGTAGCTAAACATAGTACAGACTAGCTATAGCTACTTTAATTCATAACATCCTCTCTCACTCTTCTAAATGAAGCTCTAATAATCAAATGTGCCTTCAAGGGTCGCGGCCAGACACCTTAACGCCACCCAAACAGCCGACGCTTGCTCCGCCGTCGCCACCTCCACCAAAAAAGCCGCCGTCGCCGTCTTGTCCACTACCAAAACCCACATTTCCATCTATTCCTCCGCCGGCTCCACCACCGAACCTGGCGCCGATACCCAATCCGCGGCCAATACCGAAGTCGATTCCACCGTCAAAACCGCCCCCTCCTCCGGCACCGATTCTCACACCTAAGCCAGAAGGCCTTTCGACGCCAACTGCAACACCGCGGCTCTCCTCCGGCGAGCCACCTTCACCGGCGGCGGCGTCAGTAGGAAAAACAGCAAGTTTCTTCTCAGAGTTGATATCGGTTCGGTCGACAATTCTCTAGCATGCATGGGGGAAAGGGCATCGAGAAACAGAAAGATGAAAAATATAGTGGACATCTTCATCGTGATAGTACAAAAGGCTAAAATGAGAATAATTGTTTTGTAGCTAGTAATTGGGAAGAAGGATTGTTGGGGAATTTATAACGATGATTGAAATTAAAGCAGATTAATTCACCTAACGGAATTAATCCATCGTAAATAGGTGTATGACTTTCATGCAATGATTCTGAAATTTATGTATCGTTGGAAATGCGAAAATTTACACCCTAACAAATAATATATAAAAAAAAGAGGACTCCAGTCAAAATTACATGTCATTTGCCAATTGCGAATATGTAGATGAAGGGCACTGATTCAGAAAATTAATTAAATCGGTCCCATTTCAATTGATTCGATCGGAATCGTGTATTGCAATTTCATGTGACATCTCATATTGTATTAATATATGATTGCTAAGTATTCCATAATATTTCTAAAATTTTTAACTATTGCTGAATTTAAAAAATATCGTGAACACATAAATTATCCATTGATGCAATAAAATATGTCTACCATGCAATTGAAATAAGACAAAATGAGTACTTATAAAATAATTTTTCCTTAAATTAAATAAAGAATAATGCTAAATGGATCAATTTAGCATTAATTACAAGAAGTCAAATGTTAAAAGACAATTGTTTTGGCTCCAAAATTTCGAATGAGATCCTCTATTGCATTTGCATGTGACATCTTTTATTGCATAAATAGATTAATGACATGTGACAAATCCTAGGGATTTAGAAATTTAAAAAGGTCAGGGTATATATTTTTCTTATATAAATCTTAAATACTAAATTATTGATTATGCCACATGTCAATTATCCAAAAATACAATAGAAGATGTTACATACAAATGCAATGGACGATCCAAACTACCAAAATTTATATTCAATCCCACTCATAGCTTTGGAATAATAAACATATACACATTGGGAATAAGAAATTCAATAATATATTTAATTACTTCTATGTATCATAGAAACTAGTTAGGTTTTCTTCCGAAATCAAATTGAACGCACTTGGAACATTAATGAAGCGGCCATCGTCAGTACTCACCTGAGATCCTCTCTGTCCCAGATTTAGTCTCAAACGTATCCTAAATCATAACTATTGGTTTTATGCATTTTTAGACATCATTTCCCATCACACTTTATTTTTGCTCTCGATCTCTATCAAATTTATTTATTTACCATAATACTACACTACCTAACATTTTATTAAAACCCGTATTATATGTTTTTTGTGAAATAAGATAGGAAACATAGGGAGTAGAGTTTAAAAATTACATGAATGCTTTATACAAGTGTTTTAGAAGAACATGATTGTTTTTTGCAAATTAATTTAATTTACTCGCTAAAAACATAACCAGCGAGTGAGGTGAGGTGCAGTGTTTCTTAAAACATATGAACGTCTTACGCAATTTAAGAGACATGTGAGGGTGTTTGATGCAATTTCGAGAAAACATTGGGGGTTGTTTTGTGTTATTAACACTTATTGAAGAAAATGACATGGCTCCAATAATGCAACGGTAAAAGTGGTGTGTGGATGGTATCCAAGGCACGTTTTTCATGTTGTGTCGGCAGTGGAATGAGTATCTATCAATCATGCATGTAAGGATCCGTATATAAATATGAAGGAGGTAGAAAATAAAGTTGAGAGAAATATCAAAAGATGTACTCCTTGATAGAAAGCGCGACACGTTTTCTACTGTTCTTATCTCTGCAGCTTCCATCAGATTACAATTTGGAGCAGCAGAAATATGCAGTAGTCTTCGACGCTGGAAGTACTGGTTCTAGGGTTCATGTCTTCAACTTCGACAACCAAATGGCTCTCCTTCCGATTGGCGAAGATTATGAGTTTTTTCTCGCTGTATATATCTATCTAATCAATTAATTATTTAATTCTCTCCATACTAGCTCACTCATACAATTTGAGTAATTAATTTGCATGTGAATTGGGAATGCAGATATCTCCAGGTTTGAGTTCGTACGAAGAAGACCCTAAGGGTGGAGCTGAGTCGTTGAGGCCACTCTTGGAGCAAGCGCAGGCAGTTGTTCCCCAATATTTGCGTTCTACTTCACCTCTTAAACTCGGGGTTAGTACACAATTAATATATACCTCCTAACTAATTGCATCTATAAGTAGTAATATTACTTGTCAATTTTAATTTGTGAAATTAAAGCTTGATTTATCAATGTGCGTGCGTGCGTGCTTGCAGGCAACGGCCGGTCTTCGACTCTTACCGGGCAATGCTTCTGAAGCCATTCTGGAAGCAGTAAGTACCAAGCAATACCTCACATAAAATATTTTCTACTACTGATTAACTACGTACTTTGGAAGGTGAGGGATTTATTCGGCAAGGAAAGCAGCTTGGATTACAGGCCGGAATGGGTCACCGTCCTTGAAGGATCAGACGAAGGGGCTTATATGTGGGTACGTAATGGCCTTAATTCTACTTGAACCAAACGAGTACTGAAGAATCTCCTTGGATATATATATGTTGAGTATTTGAATGGTGCAGGTAGCAATGAACTACTTATTAGGGAGATTAGGAGAATATATATCTGAGACGGTAGGCGTGATAGATCTGGGTGGGGGATCTGTGCAGATAGCTTATGCTATCTCTGAAGATGCTGCTTCTAACGCCCCACCTTCATCTCCCCAAGGGGACGCCTACGTGGCCAACAGGCTCATTTTAGGAACTAAATATCCCCTCTACTCCCACAGGTATGCAAAAGCAAGCATAAGGACTTGATATATACAATTAATATCTTAATTATATTTTTTAATATATCAATGTGCAGTTATTTGAACTTCGGGCTGAAAGCGGCTCGGGCTCAAAGCCTGAACCTCTCCGGAAGTCACGGAAACCCCTGCGTGACCAACGGCTACCAAGGGACGTACGACTACAACGACGAGGTTTATAACGTTGCGCCGCCGCGCTCCGGCACAGACTTGAGAAGGTGCGGTGCCTTGACTCGGAAGGTGCTCAAAGTGAACGCCCCCTGTTCGCACAAGAATTGTTCCTTCGACGGCGTCTGGAACGGCGGCGGCGGAGTCGGCTTCGACAACCTCTACGCCGCCTCGTTCTTCTACGATACAGCTGCCGAGGTAATTACTTAAGAAATTAATTAACATCAATAATCAGTGATAGTGACGTAGCCAGAAATTATTAACCGAAAGGTTAAAATTAAATATGGACTATAATAGAAAGTGGTTTTACTACAAATATTTGGAAATTGTAAGAATATTTCTCCCTCCATCGACCAGATAGTTGACTTACAAAAATGCAGTCAATTATCTTTTTATAAATAAAAAGGGACGGGATGGAGAGAGTAGAATATATAAAATAAAATAAATAATAAAATAAAATTGAGGGACCGGAAGCTTCAACCTTCCAGTCCCTCTGGCTCCGCCACTGGCTATATATAATAATGATGATATATATGTACTGTGGTGTTGGTGTAGTGCAATATCGTGGAGGTGGGTGCGACCACAGCCCGTGTTCGTCCGATAGCGTACTTGAGTGCAGCTAAGAAGGCGTGCAGTGCAACCGTAGACAATATAAAGTCGATATTTCCGTTGATTGATGAACGGGATGTGGCGTTTCTGTGCATGGATCTGGTGTATGAGTACAGTTTGCTGGTGGATGGTTTGGGGATCAATCCGTATAAAGAGATAACAGTGGTGACGAGTGTGGAGTACAAGGACTCGTCCATAGGGGCAGCCTGGCCCCTCGGCTGCGCTATTGAACTCCTCTCCTAGTCCTTGGCTTAAGTCAAGATGTTTTCAATAATTGTGATGCCGATATTTCATTTCTCAATAATTGTTCAAATAACGGGGCCCATCACCTTACATTTTCTACAGCAAGTAGTTAATTGTGGCCATTTGTTTCCGTAATCATAATTTGTGACAAGACAAAAAATCAAAAACAAATCCCAATTAGGCATAATTTGTCATTTTACTCCATCTCAACCAATTATGCCTATTCATATTTTGACACTACTTATTTCTTATTTACTCATACTTTAACCTTTAATTTATAAAAATACCAACCTTTAATTTACAAAAATACCACACCTAACTACACTATCACCTAATATTTTAATATTTAATTTGGGCATCTTTCTCCACTAACACCACTAGTACTTTTTATTAAAATTGGTGTCACAATTTTTGATGCGTAAATAGCCGGGACAGAAGGAGTTTTTTTTTCTTTTTTTCCAAAGATATTTTTGTCAATTTAGGTGCATGCAGTTTATTTTTGTGGGTAGAATAGAATTAATGTTAGTAGGCAGCAATAAGCGCTATTGATTATTTTCATTTTTTTTAGACAAAGGGAGTTAACTTACCGTCATGGCAAAATTGGCATTAGATAGTGGATTGGAATTGGTTCAAGCTTTGTATGTGGGCCCATTGGCCCAACTAGCCTATGAGCTTGATAAATTTGCTAGCCCGATTGCTTTGCAGCATCATACATTTAGTCATTAATGACTAGAATGATTTCGAATAATCTTGTGGGCTTCGAATAACATGGAGTATTTTTCTTCTAATATCCCCCTTTATATAATCAAAATCTAAAGGATGTAAAATAAGAGGAAAGAAAAAAAAAAATTACACTATTATCCCCCTTTTTTTGCATGTTCTATTTGAAAGATAAAAGAAATTCCTTGGTCAGCATTTACTTTACCTTACATTTTCACTCTAAATTATGATGATATGTAAAGTGATAATATTTTCCTATATTTTTCTCTTCGAAAATTTATAATAACTTGTGACCAGACAAAAAATCAAAAATAAATAAATCCCTCTCTTCCGTTGAAAAAAATACTCCTTCTCTGTCCCGACCAATTACACATGATTTGCCATTTTAATCCGTCTCAACCAATTATGTGTATTCGTTTTTTGTACACTACCTACTTATTTACTCCTAATTTAACTTTTAATTTGCAAAGACAAAAACTTGTGTCAGCCGGAGGCACCGTGCGGCCGGGTCCAAAGTGTCAATCTTTATACAGAAAAGTGTCAATTTATATGAATAAAAGTGCCAATCTTTAACATAATTATTTTACGAATAAAATGATAATTTTTAAAAGTGTCAATCTTTATACAGAAAAGTGTCAATCTATATAAATAAAAGTGCCATTGTTTTAGCCCGGCCGCACGGTGCCTCCGGCTGACCCAAGTGTGTCCCATTTACAAAAATACCACACCTAAATACACTATCACCTTCACTAATCACTATCACCTAATATTTCAATATGAAAGCGCACGATCGAGCAATTTCAGAATATAAGTGGCTCGATCTAGAATACCCGTGCCGGATGGAGATCACATTTACTGTTATCTCATATTGCACATCGAAAACCACAACCGCCATTCACCATTTTTTGAGAAATACATAAACAATATACTGAAATTCATACAATATGAACTAATGGAAGGGCGACATGTACAATAATAAATAACAAACAGACGAATTATCGAAAAAAATTTGAAAACTACAACCGCCATTCACCAGTTTTTCAGAAATACATAAACAATATACTGAAATTCAAACAATATGAAATAATGGAACGAGGACATATACAGTACTAAATAACAAACAAACGAATACTTCCTGTTGAAAAAAAACAACAAATTACCTGAAATTGTCCAAACAATTTCGCACAACGCTTCAATGAAGTTTGCCAAAAAATAAACTCGATTAATGGCGTTGAGTAATTGACGACGGATGTATACTCGCCGTCGTTAGCGTAGCCGGAGATTGGATATGCAGGATTGTTTTTTGAATCGCAAGTTTAACACATTTTCATGTTTATCTCTTAATTAAATAAGTAGAAAATTAAAGATAAAGGGTAATTTTGTCTCTTTACATTGAAAGTGGCTAGATTTTATATATTACTTCCTCTGATTAAAGATTCGTGACCCCTTTCTTTTCCTTCTTTTCGGCAAGCATTTCAACGCTTCTCAATGATGGGTTTCAAAATAAAATTTTGAAGTATTGTTTCTTCTACAGGATACCATAACACTCGTAGTATCCCGTAAAAGAAATAATATTTTAAAAATTTATTTTGAAACCCATTATCGAGGAACGTGGAAATGCTTGCCGAAAAGAAAAAAAAGAAAGGGGTCACGAATCTTGAATCAGACGAAGTATTAAGTTAGTGGCTAAAATTTATCTTTTTTTATTTTAAGTGGCCATTTCGGACGATTATCACTTTTAATATTTAATGTGGGCCCCCTTTTTGCCACTAATATCACTATCAACTACTCCCTCCGTCCCGTTCGAGACGTTACAATCTTTTAATATATGTAAGGTATAAAATAATAAAATATAATGTCTCGAACATGACATAAATAGTACTTTTTATTAAAACTCGTGCCATAATTTTTTATACGTAAATGACTGGGACGGAGGGAGTTGTTTTTTTTCAAAAATATTTTTGTCAATTTAGGTGCATGCAAGTTTAATTTTATGGGTAGACTAGAATTAATGTTAGTAGGCCGCAATAAGCGCTATGATTATTTTCATTTCAAATTCAAGATAACAATACTCAGAATAAAATAAATTAAGACAAAGGGAGTAAATTACCGTCATGGCAAAATTGGCATTAGACAGTGTTAGGATATATTGTTAAGGGAGAACTTGGATTCAATTGTGTTTTGATTGGATTCCAAAACCCTCATAGAATATTTCTTTTATTATCTTTGATGATCCAGCTCAAATTACAATGTATATTTTAATAGCTTGTTAGGGAGCTCTCATCTTAAGTGTAACTTTAGAGCGTTTAGGCCAAAGCACCTGTCTGAAGGGAAGCTTAAGCGCCTGTCTGAAGGGAAGCCAAAGCGCCTGTCTGAAGGAAAGCCAAAGCGTCTATCAGGACCAGAGCGCGCTTCCAAAGTCAAAGTGCGCGCTTCCAGTTCAAAGCGTCTTTCAGGACCAGAGCGCGCTTCCAAAGTCAAAGCGCACGCTTCCAGTTCCGCGCTTCCAGTTCAAAGCGCCTTTCAGGACCAGAGCGCGCTCTCAAGTCAAAGCGTGCTTGCAAGACCAGAGCGTGCTTTCAGAGCAAAGCGTCCGCAGTAAAGCCACATGAAAGCGGAGCGACTGAACAACTCGAAGAGCGTGCTTAACTTAAAGCGTAAAGGAGCTCGCTTTCATCACGCAAAGCGTCTCCACTTAGCTGCTTGAGCTTCAGTATTGAAGCAATCAACTTGAGCGAGAGCATCTGACAAGCAGGTGAGAAGCGATAGCTGCCAGACCACGTGTCCGCTCAGGATTGCTCAACGGACTGTGATATGTCTAATCACCGAATTTGCAGGGCTATGCTCCACTAGTCAACGGCTATCTTCCTAGGACTGTGCTCTATCAAGGAAGAATTCAAATTCGGATTAGACAAGTAAGGAACACACACTCTATCTCTCCAACGGATAGATTAGTGTCCCATACTATAAATAGAAGGTTCAAGCTACATAGAAAGAATGGAAGAGAGAGCAAGCAAAAAAAGGTAGAAACCATCCTACATCTCTCCCAAAAGATCTTCGGATCTCAACCTTCTAGTTCATCAATAAGGCTTCAACTTCTATATCCATAAGCCTTAGAGAGAAATCATAGCCTTCTACATTATGCTTCATTGTAAAAGGATTTTTCATTAGTTGGAAACTATACGAACACAAACTCAAACCTAGTTTGAGAGTTTAGTTTGTAAAGGTTGTAAGGCTCGTGAGTGCCTATCGCATACACTCATAGGCTCGTGAGTGTCAATCATATAAACTCACATAGGCTCTTGGGTGCCCATTGTAAATCCCAAGGTTTGAGTGAAGTTCATCACTGAGTGAAGGTGATGAGAGTGGATGTAGGAGCGTAACCTCCGAACCACTATAACTCTTGTGTTATGCGCTTTACATTCTTTATGCTTTGATTTATTGCATACACAAACACACGCTCTAAGTGATAAACTATTTTAAGTGCAAGATAACTAAAGCGAGTATAATAGCTCACCACATTCCGCACCACACACTCGCCAAGCGAGAAGCTTTGAAAGCGTGAAACGCTTTCAAAGCGTCCTGCTTAGCAAGAGACCGAAAAATCAAAGAGAAGTTAAACACTTCTCAACACACGTATTACCCCCCCCCCCCTCTACGTGTGTTACTCGCTATCTTTCGGGACCAACAATCAGTGGATTGGAATTGGTCAAGCTTTGTATATGGGCCCATCGGCCCAACTAGCATATGAGCTTGATAAATTTGTTGGCCCATTTGCGGCATCATGTATTAATGACTAGGATGATTTCGAATAATCTTGTGGGCATGTAGTATTTTTTCTTCTTATATAATCAAAATCTAATAAGGGTGTAAAAAGAAAAAAATTACACAATTTTTCTCAATTTTTTTCATGTCTTATTTGATAGATATAAAAAAATTCTTTGGTCAGCCATTTACCTATCTTTCATTTTCACTCCAAATCATGATTTCTACCCATTTAGAGTGATAATATTTTCTCATTCTTTTCACCTTATAAAACATATGATAAAACAAATCATTATGAGATAATTATTTTTCATCTTTTTCCATAACACACCTAAAGATAAAATCAACTTAAAAAAAAGAAGCTCGTGACGAAATTAGTATTGACCTACTTAATGCGTCTATTGGAATAAACAATACAAAAGTCAACTTTGACCAAATCTGCGCTTGTCCAGCCCCCCTCTCTCTCTCTCTTTCTCTCTCTCTCTCTCTCTCTGTCTCTGTATTTTTGGGATTTACTCGTATTAAATTAAATCATGTTGAGGGAGTGGAAACTGGCTGATAATAAAACACCTCGGAACAAAGATTTATTTATTGGTATTGCCAAATAAACAGATTAATATATGATTATATCTAGTAATTAACTAGTGCCCGCATTAAAAAACCTGTTAT
>CM038119.1:22841130-22942928 GCA_001642375.2 Mentha longifolia
CGCTCCTTAGCCACCTCCCTCAAGGAAGCCCTATCGAGAGGAGACGACGTCGTACTAAAAATCGACTGGACGGAATCCATGCCCCACCCGGACGAACGAGTCGAGTACGAGCTCTGGACCAACAGCAACGACGAGTGCGGGACCCGCTGCGACGAGCAGATGAACTTCGTCAAGAGCTTCAAGGGCCACGCCCAGATTCTTGAGAAAGGAGGGTACACGCAGTTCACCCCTCACTACATAACCTGGTACTGCCCTCGCGATTTTGTTCAGACCGAGCAGTGCAAGTCGCAGTGCATCAACCGCGGCCGCTACTGCGCGCCTGATCCCGAGCTCGACTTCAGCCAGGGGTACCAAGGGAAGGATGTGGTGCTGGAGAATCTGAGGCAGCTCTGTGTTCATCGCGTTGCGAATGAGAGCAACCGCTCTTGGATTTGGTGGGATTATGTCTCTGATTTCCATATTAGGTGCTCCATGAAGCAGAAGAGGTACAGCAAGGATTGTGCTGAGGAAGTCATGAGATCACTCGGTAATTAATTAAAAATCTTTTTTTTTTTCCTTTTTTTTTTCATTCATGATTTTGGTTTAGTAGTTGATTTTCCGATCTTGGTTTTGATTAAGGAATTCCTGTTGAGAAGATAAGCAAGTGCATGGGTGATCCCGAATCCGATACTGAGAATCAAGTCCTCAAAACCGAGCAAGAGCTTCAGGTCGGAATTTTGTTTTATACTCCCTCCGTCTCTCATATATGTGTGAAAAAAAAATATAATAATAATAATAATAATAAAATTGGGGCGTCCCTCATATATGTGTGATTTTATGGGTTTAGGTTGGCCATGGATCGCGTGGTGATGTTACCATCTTACCAACTTTGGTAGTAAATGAAGTTCAATACAGAGGTTAGTTTAGAGTTTTAAGTGTAGTATAGTACAGTATAATGATTCTCATGATTCTGTTTTTGAATGGAGTTTTTTTTTGGTGGGTGAAGGGAAGTTGGAGAGGAGCGCGGTGTTGAAGGCGATATGCGCGGGGTTTAAGGAGACGACGGAGCCTCCCATCTGCCTGAATGGAGGTTGTTAAACCATCATCATAAGTAGTGGTTCTATGAAATTTGATGTAACAGTAATTAACTTTGATAATGTGGGGATGAACATGAACAGATTTAGAGACAAACCAGTGCCTTGAGAACAATGGAGGGTGTTGGCATCACCCAAAATCTAACATAACAGCATGCAAGGTAATTTTAGATACTCCAACACACGCACATTATAGAAAATGTTGATGCATGAGACTAATAAAAGGTGTTTTTTTTGTTTGAATGAAGGACACGTTTAGGGGAAGAGTTTGTGAGTGCCCCCTAGCAAGTGGCATCCAGTTTCAAGGAGATGGATACGCATCGTGTGAAGGTACGTCACTTCACGTTTGTTACTCTTAAGGATCGATAAATTTTGAGATAAGACGTCAGATACACCTCCAAAGAATAGTCTCGAACTTATGAGATAAAGTAAGAATTCTTGTGCATAACTGTTGAGTCTTTATTGACAGCCGTAGGACCGGGGCGGTGCTCCGTCAACAATGGAGGATGCTGGTCGGACAACAAAAACGGAGTCAAGTTCTCGGCATGCATGGTATCATGACTTTATTTTTATACAATATATTTATGTGCTCCCTGTGTCCACCAAGAGTTCGATATTCTTGTCGTTTTAGCTGAGATATGTTGGGGTTGGGTTGAGCAGGATAATGATCTATCAGGATGCCATTGCCCATCTGGCTTCAGTGGAGATGGCAAAACATGTGAAGGTACTTTCACCTCCTTCAACTTGCTTCGCAAACAGAGTAATTTCTCTCTATAACTAAACACTTCATGCACATTTTTCAGATGTGGATGAATGCAAATTAGGCACGGCTTGTCAATGCGAGGGATGTAGCTGCAAGAACACGTGGGGCGGATACGAGTGCAGTTGCAGAGACGATCAGCTCTACATAAACGAGCACAATACCTGCATCGGTATGTCTAACTCTGTCCCAGCACCGAAGAGCGTTTCATTCGTGTTTCTAATGATGTGTGTTTGCAGAAAGGAAAAGTTCCAAACTAGGTGGAATTCTTACTGTGGTGGTGCTAGGCGTAGTGGTCAGTGCTGCAATAGCCGGATACATATTCTACAAATACAGGCTACGGGTAAGCCATGATAACCTTTCTTCGTCTTCTTCTTTAACTGTCGAGAGCAAACTCTAACCAGAACGTGGCTCGTTTCTGGTGCAGTCGTACATGGACTCGGAGATTATGGCTATAATGTCGCAATACATGCCACTTGATAGCCAGCAGAATCAGCAGGTCGTCCATCACGACAACGAGCCATTAACACGCACTTCTTCAGTTTAAGATGATGAGTCTCAGTCACATCCTGTGCCATATAGTGTTACCTAGTCGTAAACAAACGGAGGAGGATAGGGCCCCTGTTGCTGCTTCTGTACATAACGTTTTTGAGACGATGTAAACACGGTCATAATAAGGAACCACACACACTTAGCATTCACTGTATACGAGTTCACATACCAACCACCTCTTGTGATGTATAAGAAAACAAAATTACATCTCTTCATTTTTCTACTTTCCATTTTTTGACAATATTGAGATTAACAGCTTGATTTCTGATGCAGACAATTTGCTAATTTTTTACAACATAGAGCTATATAATAGAGTAAAAGGACATCACAACAGTATTAAACAACGTAAGGTCCCGGTCCCGATCCAGGTCCCAGACAACGCTGATCGACTGAATCAACAAGAATATTACTTGAAAGAGAACTAAAATAGGCATCCTAATATCTCCAACAGATTTCATAGAGTTTCAAATGCGCATCAAAAGCAAGCATCTAGCGACTAGCACGCAGGCTTAACATGAGTGAATGAAAATACACGAGCATGCAAATCTTCTGTTCTACATAATCGAAGAAAATAACAGAACTCAGTCGTGAATCGCCATTCACCACACCAGAAGTGCAACAGGAGGCTGCATGCAAACATAACAGGATAAGATCAACCATTTAAAGTATGCAACCAAATTCAAACTAGGATAAGATCAACCATTAAGATCCCTAAACAGCAGCAAAAACAAAAATGTTTTGAGAAGCTCATAATAAGACCAATATAGCAGTAAGCATGAAAAGTCTACAAAATCTACGGTGTGCTCATCTCTTTCTACCACCACGTTCTCTAAGAGAAAGTGATAGCGGCTCTCCAGGTCCAACATTGTAGTACGCAAGCGTTAAATTGTCCTTGAGGAACCCTGCCTTCCCACTCAGCTTCTGTTTATTTGCAGGAAGCTGGATCTCTCCGGCTATTTTCTCTTTCAAGCTACCAACTGTTTCAGACAAGGACTGCACGGCAATCTCCAACACCTGTCCTTTCAGGTTTCCTTCGTCGGTGTTGGGCACTGATATACTCACACGAACAGTACCCTGGAATTACACAAGCAAAGAGTAATATATTAGAAGCAATTCATACAGTTTTATAAAGAGGGACAAAAGACGGGAAGAAGCTCCATACCGGGTGTTTTGCCAGGAACTGATCTTCCGGAATAAGCATAGAGTCATCAAGCCTTTGCCTCTTGGGCTCTGGCTCTTCAGGAAGGGGTGGAGGGGCCTCTTCAGGTGGTGGTGGCGGAGGCATTCCTAGAGGCATAGGTGGCGGAGGAGCCATAGGCATGCCTGGTTGGGACATTGGCACAGGGACATATTGCCTAGGACCTCCCAAAGGTGAATATCCAGGTATCGGTGGAACAGGGATACTAGATGGCATTGGAGGGCGGTTGGCCATATGTTGCCCATG
This sequence comes from Mentha longifolia, assembly GCA_001642375.2. NCBI lineage: Eukaryota > Viridiplantae > Streptophyta > Magnoliopsida > Lamiales > Lamiaceae > Mentha > Mentha longifolia. The sequence continues at coordinate 22,844,960 of CM038119.1, forward strand.
CATCATAGGCATTGACGGAGGTGGAGGCCGAATAGAAGGAATTGCATTGACAACGAGGGGGGCAGGTGGTTGTGGGTTTTGATATTGAACCATGGTAGGAGGCCTTGGAATATTCAAGGCTAGACCAGGAGGTGGGGGCAGTGGCCTAATTGATGGCATACCAGGCCTAGGAGGTGGAGGTGCAGGACCCGGAAGGCCCCTACCATCATAGTTCGAAGCATCACCCATGTCGTCCACACCACCATTCTGAGACATGGCCTGGTTAGCTGTGCGGCCAATGCTTCCAGTGTGACCGTCCCATATAACCTGTTTTGGTTGCTCATCTTTCTTCTTCTCAATTTCAGCCTTGACAGCATTAGAAACTTCTTCTTCTGTGGTGCCGAAGATATCAGGACGTGTTCTTGCAAGTCCCACGATGTTCTTGGATATCTCATCGTCCGCTGCAAGGGTAGTCTCTTTGATCTTTGCAAACATCCTGTCCTTCTGTTCCTTATATTTGGGATCGATAAGAGAAATTCTCATGTGTTCAGACATCTCACTAATAGGAACAAGCTCTCCGGTTATTGGAGAGACAACAAATTTAGTAGGATCTCTTTCAGCTGGGATCCTATCCTCAGGCCTCTTCCAATTTTTCACAATTCTCATGGGCGGATCTTGCTCATCAGGCGATGCCTTGCCCTCGTTATTCATCGCGTTGCCATTCTCTTCCAGACTAGCAGCCCTCATGCCCTCCTCAACCAGTTGGACCTCTTCTTCATCCATTTCCATTTCTACCTCCTTACCAGGCTCAACGTAATCATCCTCCTCCATAGCTGACATCTTGCTTCTTCTTATCACTTCATCGAGTGTCATTGGAGGAGGCAAGTCCTCATCCTCATCATCAGCAAAGTCTATTGCCTCGACCACGACAAAGTCATGCCAATCAATCATAGCCATCTGCTCTCGCTCCTGCACTATCTCGTCTTCAGCTTTCTGCCTAGCCTGCTCTTGCGACCGTTCCCATTCAAGGCGATGCAAGCAGCGCTCAAGCACAGTTGTCATATCAGCGACACTATTTTTCATCTTATCAGTCAGCCCTCTGGGAGGCATCAAGACTTTCGAATATGCATCAGCAAGAGATGTAAAGAACATGAACATACTATTTTGTGGCCTTAGAAAATTAAACTGGGGATTGGTGGTCTCTCTACTAGTCAAACCAGTCAAGAAAGACTTGCCGTTTCTTGCCACAAACTGAGCAGTAAGCTTAATTATATCCAATTCTTCCCCAGTAATTCCTTCAGGAAGCCGAACAGTGTATTGCTCTGCCTCCGGTGGCTCAAGAACCTTACGTACTGTTCGGAATTGAGCCGAAGGGTCAGGCTTGGCTGAAGCATCATTTGCATCAGCCACTGGAGCACCAGTAAGTGAGTCAGGAGCAGAATCCTGCTCCAGAGGTTGCGTAGTAGAAGAGAGATTCTGTGCACGAGCTTCAGCGAGGCGGTGCTGATAATAAGCGTGGTAAGGATCAGAGGCGCGTAAGAAGTTGAATTTCGCATTACCTTCATTGTTTGCAATAATTCTTTTCTCAAAATCTGGTCCGTTTTTCGCCACAAACTGAGCAGTTTTGTCTACAATAGTTTTGATATCTGGTGGTGGGTATATAATTCCAATGGTCTTTGTGTGAGTTGCTACAGTTGCTGGGACTGAGTCGGGCATCTTCTGGTCTTCATTATTCTCCAAAATTTTCTCATCATCAGATTCCTCAGTCACTTGGGATTCGGGTAATGGGCCAAGATCGCCGTCCTCCGGTGGTGCCGGTAGGGGCAATATTGGCAATGATTTCCGCATTCTCAATCAACTAACAAAAACAATGTCAAACCCTACCCGCACGCCAACATTCAGAAACGGAAATTTTAAAGAAACGAATCGAGATTCTCACCTGGTTCGAGCGAGCCTCAACTAGTTCGACGGTGGCGGTGGCGGTGGCGGTGGCGGCGACGGCGGCGAAGAAACTGGGGGAGACCGTCACACGTTACTTCAATGCGAAAAATAAAGATATGAAATCAGAGAGAGTGAAAGAGAAAGAGAGACTCACCCTGAACTACCGCGGCGGTGGCGGAACCATGAGCTACTGACGGCGGCCGCGGAGGCGGTGGCTCTCGATCGGAAGGGAAAGGAGGCACGGGGAAGTTAGGGCTCCGGTTCGAAATCTAATGAAAGAGGGGAAATTTGTTTCGAATTTAAACCCACAAAATTATAGTGAAAATTGTATGAAATAGCCATTCTCACTTGCCCAACAAAAAGCGCACCCCATAAGATAGTTTACAAAAAATATACCCACTTTTTGTCATTTTGGACGAAAATATCCTTACTTATTTCAACTTTCCTTCAGCTTTTCCCCTAGTTTGAGCTCCCGCTTTCATTACATTTATTGTCTCCTTCTCCACTTTCTTTGCTTATTGGTGACGAGAAACGACGAGAAACTCTGAGCTCGACATTGGCTTAGGATTCCGGCAGCCTATCAACGATTTCGGGACCTTGACTGTTTCTATTAATATCATTCTTCCCATCAGCAGATTTTTTTGTGCGTCGCTCTGCTGTGCAATTTAGGGTAGGAAATTTTCAGGCGGCAAGTCATCGATTCCATCAGCGGAGGTTCCTCGAATCTGTTTGAAAGGCGGCGTTCTAGATGGCGGCGGTTGAACCGAAGGTATTTTCTTGATTCAATAGTTTTCTGTTGTGAATGATTTATCTAATTTCATTTAATTATTAGGTAGCTTTGTTCAGTTGAATTTGAGTCTGGAATGTGAGTTTATTTTTGTTAAATTGGTGTTTTGTATAGCTATTTTAAGATGGGTAAGCTAAGGTTGTGTTTGATTCGAGTCTGAGTTGAAATATAAATTGTAGCTGTTGGAACAACTGGGTGTAATAGTTCCTGTTGTTCCATGCAATGCAGGGATGGAACAGTACCCAGTAGTTCCAACTGTTCCATGCATGCATTGCATGGAACAACTGGAACTATTACACCCAGTTGTTCCAATTGTTCCAACTACCCATGTGCTGGAACTTTGCCTTATTTAATGTATTTAATGCGTTGCATGGAACAACTGGAACTATTACACCCAGTTGTTCCAATTGTTCCAACTACCCATGTGCTGGAACTTTGCCTTATTTAATGTATTTAATGCGTTGCATGCAGATTCGGCCTAAAAACATATTGCTTGCCCATGGAGGGGAATGGTCTGAAAAAGATAGCACTTACATTGGCTTTGAAAGGGAGTTGATGCCTATACCACCTGTTGGCCCCATAGGATACACATACTTGTTAAGTAGGATTCAGGCACGCATGATGAAGCCGAAAAGTAAGTACTTGTATCAAGTAGTTGCATTGGTGAAGTCCGCGATGGTTGATACCGTTAGAATGAAGATTCTAGATGATTTTGATATAACGTATGTTCTGGATGAGTTGGAAGCACCTGTATTATACATTTCTACAACCCCGATAAATGAAGAATTATTAGAGGCTGTGAATGACCATGCAGGAAGGCTGAATAATGACATAAATCTGGTGACTAATGCTTCTGGGGCTAGGAAAACAAAATTGGGTCGGGATTTGGATAGGAATTTGGATACGACTTTGAATAGGGATTCAGATACGAATTTGAATATGGATTTGGAGAGAGAGAGAGAACGAAATATTGACACGGGTGTCGATTGGAATGAAGATTGGGGTTTACATGATACGGATTTGGATGGGGTCGGTGATCATGATCCCTTCGCGACATCTGGAGACCGTGCAGATAATGATGATGTAGAGAGCCTTGAAAATATACCCATCGGCACCCTTCGGCGTAATGTGACCTCAGTGGGTAGTAGGAATGATGTATTCGAGGGAGATCACGAGTATGTTGGGCAGTGGATCATCCCCGGTGCATCGTTTCATATGAAACAGCCTAAGACAAGAGACAATTTAGGTAATGAAGGCATCGGCGACGATACACTTTGTAAAGGTGCTATATTTGAAAGCAAGAAGAAATTGGTCACTGTGTTGGGGTTATATCATCTTGCTAATCACGTATCATTTGATACGCCGCGTTCCTGTAAGAAACGATATGGTGCTTATTGCAAAAACAAGAAAGAGAATTGTTCTTTCGTTTGTACAGCACTAGCATTGGGTTCCGCATGGGAAATACAAGAATGGGCACCGCACACGTGTAAAAAAGATTTGAGATTTCATTCCGAACCAACCATATGCGCTAAAGTTTTAGGTGCATATTTTGTTCCAAATTTGATGACAAAAGGTGTTGTTTTAAGGCCGAGTGATATCCAAGCGATGGTGAAACGGAAATTTGGGGCTAAAATAGAATATCAAACTGCTTTGAATGCCAGAAATCATGCACTTACAATGGTGTACGGCGAGTCACACGAGTCATTCCAAATGCTTCCGAAGTACCTGTGGATGATAGAGCACACAAATCCAGGATCTGTTACTGAATTGAAAGTCGATGAGGCTGACGGGAGTTTCAAGTACTGTTTCATGGCTTTCGGTGCATGTGTTAGGGGATTCAATGCGTGCCGTCCTGTCATTGTAGTTGACGGTACACACCTGAAAGGGAAATACAAAGGCGTACTGTTGGTGGTTGTTACAAAGGATGCAAACGAGCAGGTCTTTCCATTAGCATTCGGGTTGGGGGACAAAGAGACTGACGAGTCATGGACTTGGTTCTTTCAACAGCTCCGACGTGCCTTCGGCTGTCCGGATAAGATGATGATCGTTTCAGACCAACACGCTAGCATCAAGAATGCAATGGATGTTGTCTACCCCGGCGTAGCCCATGGGCTTTGTGTTTACCACCTGCAAAAAAATATCAAGTTTTGGGGAGATCATGCCATTGCGCTCTTCCAATCAGCTGTACACGCCTACCGAGAACGTGACTACAACCTTGCAATGACAAATCTTAAATCTCATGCTCCAGCTGCATATAACAAGGTACTGTGTGTTGATCCGAGACAATGGGCTCGTTCTAAATCTCCTGTGCCCCGTTACCTATTTTCAACATCTAATGTTGCCGAGTGCTTCAATGGTTGTCTTCGATGGGCTAGAACTTTGCCAGTTTGTACTCTCTTTGAGTGTATCCGCTCTCTCATCGGGCAGTGGTTTGTAGAACGGCGTGCTCTAGCTACCAGTCGAACTCACGAGTTAACTGATTTTGGACAGTTAAAATTGGGCAGGGCAGCTGAGTTGGGTTCGACTATGAGCGTTGAAGCAATTTCTCCAACAAAGTTCAACGTATCAGCAGCGATGAAGCATCACGTAGTGGATCTTGACAAGAAGCAATGCACTTGTCTTATATTCGATATCGACTTCATCCCTTGCTCTCATGCTTCAGCAGCCTTACGGTAACCATGTCATGTTTGAAATGTGGTCACTGTTTTTCATGCAAGTCTTTCTCGGTTTAGGGCTATAATTTAGGATCCAGTTGGATCTATTTGCTCCAATATAGTTCCAACTGTTCCAATTGTTCCAGCACTAACATCTTAAGTGGTTTCTCTGTTGCAGTCACACGAAGCAGTCGCCAATCCCATACGTATCTCGTTATTACTCCACTGACGCACTCCGTGAAAACTATGCGGGTGAGGTGATGCCAATTCCGATGCCCGAAGATTGGAACCTACCCGGCTGCAGTTGAATCGTGGGTCGTTGGAGCTCCGAAAAATCCTAAACAGGCCGGTCGACCGCGTGTCAGCAGGATAAGGCCCGTGTCCGAATCATCATCTCGAAGCAGAGGCACCCCTCGATGTACTCGTTGTTCGCAGTTCGGACATTATCAGAGTACTTGTGTTGTTCCAATATCCATTCCGTCTGCCGGAGAGGTTTCTTCATCAGGTACGAAACGCCGCAGGCCGAAGACATGCGGCATTTGTCATGCTACTGGCCATACCCGATTGACATGCATTCATAGGGTTCCGCCGCCATAGAGGAACCAATCAAGCGTTATCGGCTTGTAATCTAATTTGAGTGTATCGGAACTATTTATTACTTTAGATCCAACTGTACCAATTGTATTGGTAATTAACATTTCATATTTCAATTAATTAGATTGTTTTCAATGTGCTTTAACCGTCATTAATTGGAAGGCTTCAAGAATAATACTCATTGTATGCTTTGTCAAATCAAGTATCTTCTCTCAGAAAAAAGGATTTTGTTTTTATTTTTTTGGTTGAAGATTCTCTTGACCAAGCATGCTTGCTTTGAGAAGAATGACAGCCTTTGAATGGTCAAAAGATTCCCTCAAATAATGCATACGCATCATCTCTAATATTTCTAAGTGTTATAAGTCTCTCTTAGTGGTTGCCTTTTTTCCATGTATTTCTTAGTTATATTTCGCTCACTTTTCAAATGGATTTCTCCAACCTCCCATCTCAAAGACAATACTTCTACAATATCCCATGGAACAAGACTCTTGATAGACAGTTCATTGCGTGTCTTATCTCACTAATGGAGAAATACCCCGACCTCAAATATGATCATGCGCCGGCAGATGCCTTATTGGCGGCGAAAGTCATTCTCTTGAACAACAATCCCAGTCTAAGCCTCGATTGGGAGGATCTCTACTGCCGTTTCGGTCTCCTACGAGACCGCTATCAAACCTTCAAGTGGGTTCTTGCATATGAAGGGTCCGACTGGGATAGAGAGATTAATCGTGTATTCACTAGCGATGATAAATGGAATGCGATGTTCATGGTAAATACTCAATAATTTGTTAACCTCCATTTACCTATTCATTTATTTATACGTTAATTTGTTTGCAGGAGAAACCAATGGCTAAAGCATACTACAGCCAAGGCGAGCCACTTTATGACGACATGATGATCCTTTTCGCACTCGACGACGTCAAGAATGAAGAACTTTCGCATAAAGTGATTAACTTGGACGAAAGTGAAGCTTCGGATGATGTGTCCGTTGAAGTAACATCTCCACCCTTGAACTCCCGATGCCGTAGACTTTTTGAGGGCCCATCGAACCCACCTTCATTCCCCGCAATGAACTTCGGCCCAAGAAAGCCACGCTATATGGAAAGCCAAAAAAAGTCGAACAGCCAAGGTCAAAGCTCAACCGCATCTACATCGCCACTGATGTGGTGGAAACCGTGACGGGAACACTCTTGGGGGATGCTTCAGCCGTTGGTTATTAGTTATCACTTGGGTCACTTGGTTGTATTAGTTATCATTTCGCTCACTTGGTTATTAGTTATGACTTGGTTGTATTAGGTATCACTTGGTTCACTAGCAAGTCCATCTCTTTAGTCTTAAGTGTTTTATTGCCTACTTGGATCACTTGGATCTATTAGTAGAAGTAGATCCAAATGTCCCAGCATCGCACTTGGATCACTTGGATCTATTAGTAGAAACAGATCTAGTTGTACCGTTCCGCACTTGGATCACTTGGTTCTATTAGAAGAAATAGATCCAAATGTCCCAGCATCGCACTTGGATCACTTGGATCTATTAGCAGAAATAGATCTAATTGTTCCATTCCGCACTTGGATCCCTTGGTTCTATTAGAAGAGATAGATCCAAATGTCCCAGCATCGCACTTGGATCACTTGGATCTATTAGCAGAAATAGATCTAATTGTTCCATTCCGCACTTGGATCCCTTGGTTCTATTAGAAGAGATAGATCCAAATGTCCCAGCATCGCACTTGGATCACTTGGATCTATTAGCAGAAATAGATCTAATTGTTCCATTCCGCACTTGGATCCCTTGGTTCTATTAGAAGAGATAGATCCAAATGTCCCAGCATCGCACTTGGATCACTTGGATCTATTAGCAGAAATAGATCTAATTGTTCCATTCCGCACTTGGATCACTTGGTTCTATTAGAAGAAATAGATCCAAATGTCCCAGCATCGCACTTAGATCACTTGGATCTATTAGCAGAAATAGATCTAATTGTTCCATTCCGCACTTGGATCCCTTGGTTCTATTAGAAGAGATAGATCCAAATGTCCCAGCATCGCACTCGGAACTCTTGGATCTATTAGAATAAATTGATCCAAGTGTTCCAGCAGCCCACACAAAAGATATTGACTGAATCTTAATTATCAGGCAAAATATATCAAAGAGAAGACATAATATTATGAATGCTTCTGAGAGACCCTACTAATCGAACCCTAACAAGCATGATTGTTTACGATTTCCCATCCCACCTACACATGCACAAATGGAGACTACAACAAAATATGCAGTTTTTTCTGCAAGCCACCCCCTGGCTAAAACACAACATGCTTCAGAAAATAGAATAAAAACTGTTTGTTTCTTTCACTAAACATCGACCCATTACGCTCTGAATTAAGCCCTTTGATCAAACGATAGGACACACTGTGCTCCCGTCCGTACTGAATTTGAAGATTGACTCTGCAATGTGATTGCGATAATTTTGAATATCATCCATGGTCATCTTCTTATCAGCCACTCCCTTAAGTCAATTTTCGGCGTATAATAACGCTAGTGGCCCGCAACTTGCGCTGTCACTTTGTTTGATCTTGTTGACTTTAGGAATATGATGCTCCCATTGCGAGTAGATGGGCACGACTTCTTCAAGCCTTCTCTCGTAAAAGTTCATATACTTCAACACTTGTGGGACAATACGCGCTACCGGCTCGAATGCGACTGATCTAATTTGAAGGTGGTGGGCTTCGAATTTGTGCTGGTTCGAGTCCCAAATCTCCAACGTGCACTGCGTCAGGTCTAGAATACACGTAGCCCAATGCTTGTTGAAGCAACACACCATGATAACCTATTCGAACAATATTTCAATGAATGTTAGAACACGTGGAACAGTGTTGGAAAGTAATTCCAATAGTACCAACTTCAGTGCAAAATATTTACCTTATTTGCATCTTCCCAACTTTCCAGGGCCCCCCACTTGGGCAACCGTCCATCCACAAACTTAGATAGCCTCTTAAGGTCTGTCTCCTTCACTTCTTCCTCCTCATCAAACCTGACGGATCCCGTGCGATCTTTCTCGATGTCAGTCCAAACCTCCAATATAGCTTGCTGAAAGTCGACAGCAGCTTGTGCATAAATAGAAAAATCTCACGTGAACTTAAGTAAAATGAACATGAAATTAGTAAAATTTACATAGAAAGTGGATCCCGTGATCCGTATCCCCTTCTTCACTTTATGAATTCCGGCTAGGCTCGGGTCCGTGGCTAGGATAGACAAGTATGGATCCACATGCTCATTCTCCAATTGATATCCTGGGTTCTTGATATCAAGGAAATACTTTTTACCCACTGGATACGGCAAGCCCACATTTCTCCTGAAATTGAAATGACTAAAGAATTAACTGAACAGAACAATGGAACAACATCTACACATCGGAAATACATGTACACATCATGAAATATGGTTCACTTACTCCTCTCCACCAGTCCCCCTTAAGAAGCGTTGGAAGTTTGTACCCCTCACATCGTTTGGTAAGAAGGGGCTCCTTAATGATGCTGCAGGTTTTCTTTTTCTCCCTGCTCCTGCTCGACTGTAAGTCACTACCGGTCCTTTGCCTTTTCTCTGCCTTGCCTCCTCTTCCAATTGTGTTTGAAGTGTTCTCACTGATTCTTGTGATGTCGGCTCGGGTCGGGTTACGATGGCAAGGGGAGTTGAGCATGGTTGCTCATCATTCAGAAGCTCGTCATTAAAAACTTCCTTCTGAAATGACCGTATCTCAGCCAGCTCATTTTCCATTTGGGAAGAGCTGAGGTGCTCTTGAATCGTTTGGCCGGCATCCTATAAAGTTTTAAAGATCAGAGTCATCCAACGGATGAAAAATCTATTAGTTGGAAAACATGGAACAATTGGAACAACTGGAACAATCGGAACAGTTTGAAGAGTTGTTCCAACTGTTCCGCACACTTAAAAAATTGCTCGGAAAAAAATAAAGTATTTATACCAATCCAGCAGTTTCACCGTCTCCTTCAGCCTTCTTTTCTCCCTCCCCATCCTCGGCATCTCCTTCAGCCTCCTGTTGTCCCACCCCTTCATCAGCATGGGGTGTACTATGGCCCTCTCCTTCAGCCTCCTCATCGGCTACATAAGTGCCATCATCGAACCCACCTTCATTTTCCTCCCAAATTACCTCATCTTCTTCCTCAGCTTGGTTTTCTCCAACCTCGTGATGGTCATTTTCTTCTTCAATGTTCTCTTCTCCTTCACCTTCATTCTCATTTTGCGTTCTGGTCGACATGCGTGGTGCTCTACAAACATCATTGTGGTAGTTTTGGTCACGGTCGGGAAAAAGGATCGCCGTCATCTTGCTCACAACAAGATCAACTACTTTCTCTGCAAAAACACTGCTGCCCTCGAGCTCCTCCCTTGCTTTTTTTGCGGCCTTACTGGCAATCTGGGCAACCAGTTTCCTCTTCCTGCTAAGTGTCAGAGTGTATGGGGCTTCGTCTTCTTCGGCAACACCGGTGCCTGCGCATTGACCTCGCCTTTCACCAGCTGCACTCGACTCCGGAGGCATATCGGCCCTCCGCATCGGTGGTATTTGTGGAAGTGCTCTTCCTGCTGCTGCTCTTCTCCTTGCCGTCGAGGCTCTCTCTAATTGAGAAGTGTAGATCAGAGAGAATGGCGTCCCTTCAGCCTCTACGGACGTCACATAACTGCGCTGTACCTCCTTGTCATCAGGCTCCAACCGCGAAACAATCTTCAACATAAATTTTGAATGCATCAGTAAAGATTATTTACACGAAAAGGGAAACAACCAAAAAAACAAATAAGTTATAACATAGCCTGGAAGAGTTGTAACTGTATACCAAAAAAGATCCAAATGTTCCAGATATTCAGATAGATAAATGATCAACTAATATATTTATTTTCCTGGAACAGTTGTAACCATATACCAAAATAGATCCAACTGTTCCAAGTGTTAGCATGAAACAGTTGGATCTATATACAAAAATAGATCCAACCATATATCAAAATAGCCTGGAACAGTTGGATCTATATAAAAAAATAGTTCCAAATGTTCCAAGAAAAGAACACGCTAATAGGTGAGGGTTCTCACATGTGTGATCTCGATATCCAGATAAGTTAAGCCTCTATTGTAGGTATAGCATAGGCCACGGGGACGACAATTCCTTCTCACCCTTGCACCAAAACTTTTTCCCAAATCTGGGAAGGCCTCATATATCCAGCCCTAATTCACAGAAAAATACAAACATTTAAGAATCCATTTATGCAACTAAAAAGGTATTACAATGAAATGATTAATACAAGCCACATACCAAGAAAGCTAGAGTGTTGCCAGTCAAGTGATAAGACTTGGAAGGAATATGCTTTTTCACAGATCGAATTGAATTCACCAAAAGCTGGTAAGAAATGCTGCCCCAAGGGAACTTAGCCCATCCTTTCTTGTCCTCGACCAAGACCCATACCCAGTCAGGTATCTTGGAGGATGTTGCGTCCATTCCCATGATAATGTGTGCCACAATAAGAATCTGAGAGAGCTTCACGCAATCCCCAGCATCAAGACCTTCCCAGTTCTCGCCAACCATGTACCAAAACCACAAATTGTTTGGTGAGATAGGGTTGTTTTGGAAACACCGGGTGTAGAGAGAGTTCTCCGGTATCTCGTGCCGTGCAAACGGATCAAAATTGGTGGGCCCAAATCGGAGACCAGTGACGAGCGCAAACTCCATTCGTCCGAATTTAACTACCTCACCATTTACCCTGAAGAATATCGCAGTAGGGTCAGGGTCTGGGGTCCCTATTGCTTCCCGGCTGACTAGATGGTGGATGCACTTCCCAGACTTCGATATTACAGTTGAGTATCTCATAAAATGTTTGAACACACTTTTGCTCATTGCTGCTTCAGCATCTGCTCCGAATTCTTCCAGCCTGCCCTGAATGACAGATATGATATCCTCCTTGCCAGTGAGTAACAATTTGTAATTTTCTTCATCTTGCATGTGCTTTCGGGGTTCATCCCAATTAACCTTCAAAAAATAAGCACCAGATGTTAGTAAAATAGAGTGTACTATACTATAAACATGTCTGATGGAACTATTTCGCTTAATAGATCCTTCTGTTCCAAGTGTGCCAACAGAATGCACATGGACTACTTGGAACAGATAGAACAACTTTCATAAATAATTCCCATTGTTCATGACCATCACATGGAACATGTGGAACTGTTTATGAAACAGTTGAAACTGAACCAAAGAATTGAGGTTCCAGCAACCCTAAACCGCCAAAATAAACCAGCGCCATTTGTAATACTACCGAAAAAACCACCAAAAAACAAGAGAATAAAGAAAAATAAAGGATTTGCATTGTTGCAGATGTTCACCACAAAAAGTTGGAATCGAAGCCAGCAATTTAACAAAGAGAGCAACAATGAAGAACCAAAATCTTAAACATATTCCTCCCAATACAACAAAAATTACAGTAGATTAACAAAACTCAGTTGCATGTTGAAATTTTTACAGAAAAAATATAAGAAGAAATCCTAAAATCAAGTAATATACCACCAAGAATCTACAATAAGCTTAAAAATCCATAATAACCATATCAACAGTAATATTCGTCAGAAAAATCCACAACATTCATCAAAACTCACAACTTTTAAAGAAATCGAGCATAAAAAACAAAAACCACACAGAAAATACATAAACCCACCAATATTCTTCAAAATCCACCGATTAAAATCGTACCTCGACTTGGTTTTCGGGATTTGAAGTCGACGCAGAGGCCATTGCTGGTAGCGGATGTAAGGGTTGGGCTTCTCGGTGGATCCTTGGTGTCGTCGCGGCGGAACGTCGGAGGCTAGGGCTTCAAAATCCGTGCACAGAATGTCGCCGGCTAGGGCTGCAAGTTTCGATCTTCAGAGAATGGGAGTCGGAGAGAGAGAGAGAGCGGTTGAGGGTTCGGAATCGAAATGAGGAAGTTGGAGAGTCTTCTTGCAGTTTTGATTACACGAAAAGGCGCGCCGATTGGGCAAAATTCAACCATTTTCGTATTTGAATTATTGAGGGCAATTTCGTCCGAAAATACAAAAAGTGGGTATAACTCATGCAACTTAAGTTGGTGGGTATAATTTTTGTTGGCTAAGTGAAAATGGGTATTTCAAATAATGGCCCAAAATTATACTCCTAGAATAAATCTAATACTGCCCCAGTATATTCCGATTTTAATATTTATAATGACGGTGTTAATAATTTTTTACGTGATGATCAAGTTTTTAATTTTTTTAACTAAAATAAATATATCATAAAATCAGAAATTAAGAAATTTATATATATCCTTCCGTGCGCAAAAGCATATTGTTAATTAGTGGGCATTAGACAGTAAATAACATAAAATCAGGACCCATACCCGACTCAGAAAAAAGTTTGAATACTCGAAATCGACCTGAATTTTGGATCGGTTCCGGTACCCGAAAAGACCCGAATCATGTGTCTTTTTTCTGAAGAAAAAAAATCTATTTCACCAAAATAATAACTTGTATCCAAAACTTCAAAATAAAAATCTGTAATCAAACTTCAAAATAAATATGTCCTAATTGCAATCATAAAAAAATATATCAAAATGATAGGGTTTCGATAAATGAGAATGAATAAACTTAAAACTAAAAGAATTAATAAATAAATAAATAAATATTATATTTAAATAAATTTGAGTATTCGGGTACCCATCACTTGGGTCCGAATAATCCGAAACCCAAAAATATCTAGAAATCTGAAACCGGACCCAACTCATTACCCGAAATTTCAGTTTTCGGGTACCCAAGCCCGACTAGGTTCAAATTCAGTTCTGGGTAGCCCGAAAACTCCAGACCGTTTAGATAGCCATAACGGTAAATGTAGTAAAAGATGCAAAGGTTTTGCACGACGGCCCGAAATGAAATTAAATGCATAATTTTCAGGGACAAATGAAATATGTAAAATCAGAGTACAAAGGGTATTATTGTAAATTTAATTTTGACTTTTTTTATTAAAATGACTTTTTTTTGTTCGCATACGCACCTCTTGCCGAAAATTCTGTCCAATTTCCAATCGACATATCGTTTGCCAATGATCCAGTCGCATAATCGTTGAAATAACAAATACTTTCTCTGTCCCTCAAATTCATGCCCCGATTTTAATATAAATGGTGAGAGTGTTTGTATAAAGAAGTATATTATTAATACAACATTAATCTTCTAAAAGAGAATGGTAAGTGTATAATTTTATACAACTATGTACTCTATTGGAAATGACCGAGTATATTTCTATCCTTTAACATATCATTTTAAATAGATCTTCTTTTGCCACCAAATGTAAAACGAAAGTCTTCATTTCGTGTTATTAAACAAATAATAAGAGTGAAGAAATTAAGTTAAATGAAAAATAATTTAAAGAATGAATTTATGAGGAGAATTCTAACGACAATGATGGAAGAAACTCTTAAAAATTCTATGACTCGAGTATCAAAATATCATCCACCAAATATCAAAATTTTATGACTCGGAGTATTTGAGATAATACAATATTCCAAAATTCTATTCCAAAATTCTATTCCAAAATTCGTTAAAATTTATCATCCCCTTCATCTAGTAGGGTTGGGAGTTTTCTTTTACTTGATAACTTAGTAGAGGCTGCGAATTGCTCGGCCGTTCGAGCTCGCAGTTCATCTAAGCTCTCCCCTTCTTTAGCCCTCTCCAGTACCTACACAACAAAAGCCCAGAAGTCAATTATGCGTAAAATCACAGTACTCGATCTTTGGTCCAAAGCTGATGAAGCATAACGTACCAAGTGACGACCATAGAGATGGGTGTTTGAGAGAGCTTCAAGGGCATTCCGAGCTTCTTGTTTCGTGACATACTCCACGAAAGCAAAACCTCTATGCTTGCCCAACCTCATTGGCAACCTTAATCTTTTTATCTGCGAAAGTATGGGAGATATTGCGTTAATCCAAGTCCTCGGATTAAAAAGACCATGCCTCCAAAAGGATAAGTTACAAAGATATGAGGGATGCAATCAAGATATAAGTATATAACAAGCAATTTATATTTGGTGTAACATTAATGGAAGAAAAAACATCAATTGATTGCAAAAAGCTACTATTTTTTGTTACATGAGCTTTGAATAAGATTTCGACAACTTACTGCATGGCAGAAAATTGATAGAAATGGAAGAGCTTATACCTGACCAAAGGGACTAAATAATTGCTTCAGATCCTTTTCGGTTGCCTCAAAAGCTACATTCCTCACAATCAATTTTGTTGAACTCGTGTCATTTTCAATTTTTTTAGGTATTTTTTCGTCTTTTTTGTTATTGCAAAGTTGCAAGATGAGGGCATGCCCATCCAGAACAGTTCCCTGAAGCAAATATCTAGAAGGTAAGACTGCATTCTGGAAATGCAGGCAACGGACATCATATCATAATAAGCTGTGTTGAAATAATACCTGTAGGTCCTTGCAAACCTTTAATGCTGTATCAACACTATCAAACTCTATGAAACCGAAACCCATTGAAAGAGTCTTCCCATTCTTTACATGCTTCTTGACCTATCATAGAGAGAAAAAATGAAATGTACCACCAAGAAGAAGAAAACAAAACAATCAACTGTAATATAAGAGAATGCAGCAAGTTTCATCCAGTGGGGAAGGGGGAAGCAGCATACCCTGACACTGAGAATCCTTCCTCCATTCATGCGTTCCGCAAAATGCTTTTTCACACTTTCATCAGATGTTTTGAAGTTCAGGTTCTTAACATATAATGAGCGTGACTGTAGCACATAAAAAAAAAAAAAATTAAGTACACCTGAAATAAACCAGATTCAATATCTCATGCAATAACAGCTAGAACATTGAAGTACACAGCTTAAATAATTCCCCCCCAAATAGAGCCACAGGGAAACTCTGCCCTACCAAATTATACATTAAGCCCAAAACATAACTGTAACATTAATTTAACCAGAATGACAACTAGCAAGTTTTACAACTGCAGTCATTTGAAAATAGTGGATCTCTAAAAAAAATTGGCTTGAGTATACCTCTACTCTATCGGGGTCAACATCTTCTTCTGCAATATCTTCAATTTGTGGCTTCAGTGCAACTTTCATTACGTCAAGTGCACCTACAACTTTATCATCATCAACAGTTGAAGTTTGACTGAGAATATTACCAGGTGCCCATTCCAAATAAAGTGGACCATCCCTGTGAAATCAGAAAGATTGACAACTTTACATAACCAACAAAAGGTAGATGGAAACCCAAAGTCTGTGTCATCTAAATTATTAATTTTTCAGAATATGTTGGCATCATGATTCTTCAATCAAGTACAACAATATGCTAATAACAAACTTTAACCAAGCCTTACATCCTTGAACAAAGTACAATCAATGGTTTAAAATTGAAAAACTTACTTGTAACGCTTGTATGCTAAACCTTTAAAAGCTGCACGAGCTTCAGCAGGTTCCAAATAGATAACCTGGGTATCATAAAGTTCAATAGAAGTCTATTATTCTGAGATATGTTGACATTTGAATCATACTGCGAGCTCCTGACAACTGAAGTATGTACTATGCATCAAGCATAAATATTTACCATAAAAGCGTAAACGTATTTCAATTAAATAGAGAGACAAAAGGGTAAAATATTTATCACTTCTTAAATTTTGTATGAGCTCATGAATCTGCAATGTAAAATTAAAAATCGAAAAGAAATGAAACCAAACATACCAATGCCAAGGTTTTAGTAGGAGGGATAATGATTTTATCCAAGCTGCCAAATTTTCCGAACATACTTGATAATTCACTTTCAGATGCACCATATGGTAAATTCTTCACTAATATAACATGGTTGCTTCTCTTTAGGCCATCAGTTTTACCAGCAGCAAACTCTTCTAATGAATAAACATTAACCCCAGCACTTGATAGAGCTTTTTTGGTCTCAGCGATCACCTGAGTTTCCCCCAGAGCAATTCTTACAGCAAGATCATCAGATTCTCTATCTAGAAGTTCACTCTTACTAACACCAAATTTGCGTGCAACGTTCTCAACCACCTTGAATATGAAGGATAAGAAGAAAAAATCAGGAGAGAGCATTCAAATAAGTCAAAAGAATCATCTAAGGGAAAGAAAATGACATCATCAAGCAGCCTACCAACCCATACATTTTAGATAGGGAATAACTGAATAAGGATCAAGCTCCATGCTCAAGCACACTGAACCCAACCATTATACAGATAATGAAGACATTTAGAGAAAAAAAGTTCAACAAAATAAGTAAATATCTTGACTTAGGCTTTAAGGGATATCCTCACAAAGTTAATTTTGGTGCAGTGTTAATCAAGCTCTGCCACCAGTGTTACTTCAATGTTTCTTCAAGTTACAAGCTCACGAATAATTTCTTAAAGTCACGTATGAAAGCAACTACAGAGATGACAAGCCTATTATTTAAATTTTCTTACAGTATCAGGACGCATAAATAAACTATTCCACGCCCTGGTGTTTCCAGCTGCTTCCGATGCCTTCCTTTCGTCAATCCTTTTCTGCTTAAGTGTTTTGGAAGATGGTCTTTCATCAATCTTACTCCTGTAACATGAGGACCCTCATAAAGATAAACTTCTTATGGCAAAGACAGTGCCCAAAATTAGCATTTTTAGTGAAATTTGATATCCTTACTCTTTCAAATGAGAAGGCCCTCTTTGTTTAGCAAGCATGACATGCAACAACCTCCCCTGAAAAATCGAGCTGTCCATCTCTTCCAAAGCCCTGAAAGAAAAAACATATAACGTTACAATTTTGACGTGGCACCCATCCCTGAACCTATATATACAGTTGTAGTGGAGTTTAAATTAGTCAAACAACTGAACCAAAAACTACTACAAATATAGCCCAAGTTTCAGCTGATACCATCTCTGGGGAGTCAGCAATAGGTCTGAGTTGCATAGGCATGGAAAACGCAAACTAAGACAAGTAAAAGCAAATTTATGCACAAAAGAATAAAAATGGATGATCACTAAAATGAGATTACCTCAGAAAAGATGAAGACATGAAATGGGAGTCTCAAATGAAAATTAATGTGGAAAAAGTATTATTTGAATAAGGTCACCCTCAATGTTCATATAAGACAGCTTGCTTTGATTTCGTTTAGAATGTAGACTAACTAACACAAACACATAAACAATTGAAATCCAATAACACCTACCAGATTAGTAACAGATTCAATTCCTAACATCTATACAGTAGAAGTGTCAACCAAAGTTGCTTTATCAAAACAATGGTGTAGCTTCATAACTCAGGAAATAATACCTATGAGCAGATTCTGGGAGAGCAAATAGAACATAAGCAAATCCTTTGGAGCGTCTTGTTTCTTTGTCAATAACTATATGGACCTGAGATACGGTGCCATATTTGCTGAAGTGATGCTCTAGTTCCTCCTCACTGAGTAATCACTGAGTATCAGGATAAATATAAACGACACAAAAGAAATAAAATAGGAAATTATTGAAGATGCATGAAAGGTTAACATAAATGTAGATGTACATATACAGAAAACTTGATCAGCAAGAATTAAAGGAGTAGCAATAAAAGCTCCCCTTAAAAACAAAATAAAATGAACAGTTAAACAACTGAGAATGACTTCAATGTCTTAATTTATCCACATATACTCCACGCAGCTATAAGATGACTTATGCAATCATAATGACTCTTGCCTGGACATCTTAATCTTTCTTCGATAATTATACTCTTTATGTGCAGGTCACTTGCTAAAATAATTCACACACACACAAAGACACCTGCAATTACACAGACACGTACACACATTGAAAGAAACCAACCGCAGTTGCACAGACGCACAATACACACACAAATATTCATATATATAGAGAGACAGATATAGGCAACCAAATAAAATGGTACATACGTGGCAGTGTATGGAAGATTCCGAATGAACAGACGGCTAGTTTCTAGAACTTCAGCATTTTCATTTTCATTTTCATTTTTAAGACTTGATGGTGGTTCAACTGAGCCATTTACACATTCTTTAGAGGAGCCATCTTCAACCTCCCCTAGAGAAACTTCAGGTTTAATTGTACTCTCAGCAGGATCACGACTGCTCTTGTCTTTAAGCTCACCACTGATGTCACCACTATCACTATCACTGTGATCAATGCCATCAATACTACTCTCATCATCACTACTTTCTGAATCTGACCACTTCTTTGTTGTTATGAACTTCCGGTACTCCATGTCGGATACAATTCCATCATGAACAATTTCAGGCCTTTCTGTTTTTTCTGATGAAGCATCCAGTTCTCCTTCAGTACCTTCAAGACCTTCATCTAATGTTTCTTCTTCTCCTTCTTCCATCTTGTATTTGTTATCCGACACCGGATTACTTTGCTCACGAGAGCCTACTGAAGATATTGTATCATTTGCCCACAATTTTGACTTGCTACGATGCTGCATAACCTCGAGAAACTCCTGAAATTGGGGGTCATCATCATCCTTCACATGTTTCTTACTCTTCCCCTCTTGTTCAATGGTTTTAGAAGATTGGAAACTGGTTGCTTTGTTTTCTTCTGCGGAATAATTTTCCTTTTTCTTCAGTGAGTGTCGGCTCCAAGGACGAGGCATATCAGGGTCTCCAACCTTCCGAGCAATCTGGCTATGGACATTAAAATGTTACTGCATGTTATTAATTAAGAGGACCATTCATGTTTGTAGCCTCCTCCTATTACTAACTGAAAGTAATAACCCTGGCACTGTTTACTAACAAACTATCATTTACATGTGTTAGAATAATCTAATTCAGCAGCCATCAGCCTCCAATCGCCATTTCATATTATAGCTAATGCTTCTTGTATCCCCATTTAACCCTTTTACCCACCTCATCATTTTATCTCCTAAATAACTTTCAAAGCTTGAAACTTGGAATTAAATACTTGTAAATACTTGAACAATGAATCAAAAAAGCAAAAGAAAAAGACAAACCTCACAAGTAATTCTGGAAGTATGCATGAAAGACTTGTTGAAATACTTAATGGCTTCCTCAGCTTCATGCTCTGTTCTAAATCCCACAAACCCAAATTGCCGGCTCTTCCCATCCCTGAACAAAATACTCATCACCGTCACATATATAGAAAACGAAAACGATTAATATTGGGGGGGGGGGGAGGTGAGATAATCACTTGGTGCGCATAAGCTTGGCATCCGTCACTTCCCCTTTCTCGGAGAAGAATTGTCGGAGCTGATCCTCGCCTACATACTTGGGCAAGTTTTTCACACACACTCGCGACCTACAAAAACACATGTCCTACCATTACCGATGAATGAACTAAAAATGAAGGATGAATAGAATGGAAATAGACAAGGAAATACATGATTTGCGGATTTTATGGAAGACTGCAATACTCCACGCCGCCTTTGAGTAGATAGAGCACCGAGAGAATCGGGAACAGAGACAGAGAGAGTGTCGGGGGTAATGAGCGCTTGATTTTGGTTCAAATCGATTGATCTTCAAATTTTTGGGCCAGGGTTTTAGACTGCAAGGCGGTTGCAAATTCTGATTAAGAATTAGGTCGCCAGGGTTTTATATCTCTGCTCCGGCAGTTAACTTTGTTAGGCATGGGCGAAAGCTATTAATAACATTATTGTTTAAAAAATACTACTAACTTCTAATTTTATTTTTATATAATTTGTGAATATAATATTTTTAAAACTATTTTTAGGGTATAGAATAATAATAAATAAATAAAATCACCATGCATATGAGAGTTGACTGAAAAAAAAATCTGAACTAAAAGAAAATGAAAGTCGTAATATGTAGTGTAATGTAAGTCATTAACAACTTAGCATTATACTACATGTTACGACTTAATATATGTCCTTGCATGCAGGGGCGGTCCTGACAAAACATAGGCCCGGGGCGAAGTAAGAAAAATGGGTCTCCTACCGATAATTATAAAGACATAATAGTAGTATTTATAAAGCATAATAAAGAAGATTTTATGAGAAATCGTAATATTTTAGAAAACTAAAAAAAAAATACGAAAAAGTCGAGTCTTCTATTTAGACTTCTTTAAGAGTTGAGTTGAAAAAAAAATGTGCTAATGTGAAAAATTGAAAAAAAACAAAAAAAAACGTGTACATCCAATGTATTCTCTAAGAAAATAATTAAAAAAAAAATTATACATCTTATGTAAACTTGTAATGTTTTATTACATAAACTTCTAAAGAGAAGTTTTGTATGTTGGACTCAATTTTAAAATAATTAAAATAAACTTACATGTAAATATAGTGAATATAGTAGTACATTTTATGAAAATTTGTAGTCTCTCCGTCCCGTTTAAGACGCCACATAGAAAAATTGGGTCAAAAAAAGGTTTGATTGAAGATTTTAACACAAAACCCCTAGATAAAGAGGAAAATCTAGGCTAATGAGGTTAGACTTGTAATATTAATGTATTTGAAATTTTTCAATAAAAAATTAGCAAATGTAAACACTAAAATAGGAAAATTGGGAAAAATAATGTTTGATTGAAGATTTGAACACAAGACCTCTAGATAATAAAGATAAAAGTTTAGTCTAAGGGCCCATCCACTAGACTACATTATTAATTATGATAATTTTTTCAAATATTTAATTAATAAAAATATAAAACAACAATTTTGGGGCCCCGAAAAATCGTGGGCCCTGGGCCGTCGCCCCTGCCCGCCCACCCTCAGGGCCGGCCCTGCTTGCATGTTTATCAAAATATCAAAAATAGTTTTTGTATTATTTCTATTTATGTTGATAACATAAACATAATTGGAACAAGCGAATATATATAACAATGGAACGCGTAACCTTTGAAGATTATTATCTTGAGGGAGCAAATATTTTGAATAGTTGTTGAAACTTGGGAAGGTTTACATACATTAAACCGTAAATGTAAAAAATTTTGTTGCACACTTTTTTCCTTGTTGAGTTTTTTTATCATTGGATTTTTTTATCAATGTTTTTTGTGAGACAACAAATATAATGCATATGTATGTGTAAATATACAAATTTTTGCCCCTTGTGTTCAATTTTTTTTCACAATTTGAAATTTCCCCTAATCGTAATTGATGTGGGGCCTATGTGGCAACCGGTAGTGTGGCTTTTGAATTTTCCGCGGCAAATGAAACGACATCGTTTTGTAAGTGCAAGACGACTTTTTTTCCTTTAATTTTAGGCCGTTTGTTGTAATCGATTGTCCATTCTTCATCAAGCATGTCTTCCTCCATGTTCTCCTTTCGAGGTTCATTCAAATAAATATCACGCCAGAATGTCCTCATTCTTCGAATGAAGCTGTGAAGCATGCAATCTTCTCCATCAAGCACAAAGTTCGAGTGTTTACCAACTGATGAAGTTGTTCTAGCTTTGTGGGAAAAGAAAATGACACCGTCTGTTTGTTAACTTTCATACGATGTCGTTTCATTCGATATTATATCGTTTAGTCATTCGTTTAATAAGTAATTAAATAAATAAATAAAAGCTACTTAGATTGCAATTTCAGTTTCGATTTAGCCGGAAAACAAAATTAGTGAAAAAATTAAACACGAACAAAAATTTGTATATTTATATAAAAAAATAAAAACAATATGTCCAAAACAAAGTTGGTGTATTTAATTTGCATTTTTTATATAATGAAAACACAAATTAGGTAACCCAACAAAATCACAAAATATAAAACTTGTTTCGAGTCTTTTGACGAGGAGGTTAGGAAAGCCCAACTTGGTGAAAAGACGGAAGCCCAATTAGCTCTTCTTGTTGGTTATTTAATTTTAACATATGCTTTAGTAAATAATTGACGATTCCTAACATGAGAAGGAAATCTATGGAGGGCGCCAACACAAACACCCTCTCGATCTCTGTATAAATCCCACAATTTTCTCCAAAATCTCTAATGTAAATAAATAAACTTGCTCTTAGAATCGAGATTTATCCCGTCTAAATCCGTTCTACTTTCTTTTTGCTTGATTTTAAAGTTTTTGCCGATTTTGCCCGAGGGGTTTCCCTTGTTGTCTAATAGTTATACAGAGAGTCGAATACAATCGGTATTGTAGAATAATTTTTTCAAGGACCGGTCCGGGTTGGACGAATAATCATTGGGCGAAGTGTATAAATATTCGCGAGGAGGCTGAAGCTGAATCGTAGTCGTGGCCGCAGCTTAAATTTGTTCAGGGACATCGATTTCTTTCATGGCTACTAATTCACAAGCTCAGAATCGCTGCGTTTTTGGTCAGTGGCCATCTCTCTCTTCTTTTATTATTGGTTTGAATTTGGTAAAGCCAGAGTCTTTATGTCGAATTTGCTTTGAATTAGACTTGGGATTTGGTTTTGTTGATTGTGAAATTCGTGTTTTGTTCGCTCTCGGATTGTGATTCTGTCTTATACATTGATAGGGTTATGAATTAGTGTTTTAATTAATTAATTAATTAATTAATTATTATATGGTGTCTGTACGCAGTTGGGAATATACCATATGATGCTACTGAAGAGCAACTCATTCAAATATGCGAGGAGGTTGGCCCTGTTGTTTCCTTCAGGTGAGTTCCAGTCAAGTTTAGTTGGGATAGTGAAGTGCATGTATCTTGATTGATTGGTGGTTTCATGGTGTAATGTGTCTTACAATGATATTTACATCTGAATGTTTCTATAGTGAATAACTTTAACCTGCCTTGACATTGTGAAAATCTTCTGAAAGCTTAGATACCAAGTCCGAAATCTATTTGATTCTGTCGAAACTCTTTCTGGAGCTCTTCTTGTGTATAGCTTAGAAAATAACTAAATCTTGGTTAATGCTCTTAATTTAGTGTAGAAGCAATTTGATTGAGGTCTTACATTCTTTATTTTGTTTCATGCCATATCAGATTGGTTACTGATAGAGAAACCGGAAAACCAAAGGGTTATGGTTTCTGTGAGTACAAGGATGAAGAGACAGCTAAGAGTGCTCGTCGGAATCTTAAGAATCATGAGATAAACGGTCGTCAGCTAAGAGTTGACTTTGCCGAGAATGACAAGAATGCTGACAGGAATCGAGAACAGGTAAAGTGGTTAATGAAGTTGGCACTTTTTGTGAGTATAAAGGCTTATGATGTTATTCGACTCTCAATTCAGTGTTAAGTGTTAACCAAGTGTCATTGAGACATAACCTGCTGTTCACTCGTAAATTTCTTAACATTAGTGATTTCTTGCAGGGGCGTGGTGGTCCTGGTGTTGCCTCAAATGTCGGTAAGTAAAATATTTTTGATTTTGTAATATTTCTTTTATTTTCTTCTAAGGTAAGATTCTGCATTTTAACTATTATTAAGTATATATCCATTAATGCCATGCAATGCAGATGCTCTAAAACGATATGGGGGTCCAGCAGTCCTCGGACATCCCAGTCTTCATCAGGCAGTTGGTGATTCAGTTGCTACATCTGCTGCAATTGCCATGGCAGGAGCTCTTGGATCTGCTCAGACTGCTAATGTACCAAATCAGATTGGATTGCAAAACCCGTCATTTCTGGGCACTGATCCTTTGACTCGGCACTTAGCCAAAATGTCAATTAGTCAACTCACAGAGATTTTGTCTGAATTAAAGGTAATAGTCTAAATACTAGTCAGCACAGAGATTTTTTTCCATTAATTTTTCCAAAGAAAGTTGAAGCAAAATAAATGAGTAAGCCTAGATGAATTCAGAAGTGAAGTTGTGAAAATTCAAGACCTAGTGCGGCAAACAGCTCTGATAAAAGAAAAGGGCCAATTTACAAGAGAATTAGTGGGAGTTCTTGTTCTTTTTACTTCGTAGAGTTTAGTTTTGGGATTTATGATCTTATGCAGTCATATGGTGTTGACAGGCCCTGGCTACGCAAAATAATGAACAAGCCCGGAAACTATTGCTCTCCATCCCCAACTTGCCTAAAGCAATTTTTCAGGTACTTATCAGCCCTTGAAATTCTATGAATTGTATGTGAGCTCTTTGCTGTAAATCTGATTTTAAATTTTTGTTAGATATCACTAAACATCCATCTAATCCATGCAGTCAATTACATTTCTCAATCTCTAAGGCCTACCTGTGAAAGTATCATTACTTATTCCTGCTTTACTTTTTTATTTATTCACCATTAGGTTAATCAACATCTTGTTTGACTTAAATGCAGGTTGAGATTATGCTTGGGCTGGTCTCCTCTCAAATGGTATGTTCTGTTCAGACTTTGTCCTTCATTTCTAGGGTTTGCTACAAGCTGTTATGTTTAAGTTAGTATATTTGATTCACTTTTTGAACTATTCAGTTACAGACACCCAATATTTCACAAGCTTTGAGTCAACCAGTACAGCCTTTGGGACAAATTTCTCAAACTCTTTCTGGACTACCCCCACTTCCACAGAACAAAATGCAGTTGGGTTTGCAGCCTTATGCACAAGATAGTCGAGTATCTACTGGTGTACCAATCCAATATTCTGCACTAGAGAACTTTTCTACACAAACTCAAATTCAACGTCCACAACTAGCTCAGAACCAAGTCTTGCAGCAATCTCAATCTGGAGTTAACTCACATCCCTCTATTCATCCCCAGTCATTGGGTGGACAACAAATTCCATTGCCAGCTTCTCATTTCAACCAGCAAATGCAGCATAATTTATCACAAAATGCGGGTCCAGTTCCGCCCATCAATGCGGGATACAATGCTGTGCCAAGGTCTCAGACTGTTGGCATAAATCCACAGTTTTCAGCTGCGGGCTTGCAGGTGTGGAACTTAACAAAATCTGATAAGAAAGGAGTTTGGAAGTCAAAATATTCCTATTGCTGTAGTATCTTCTAAAAAATCATTCAATCTATGTTTTTTGCTTATTCACTTGATGTTATTTTTGTGCATCTTTATGGAGCCCTTCTCAAAGAATCTGATTTTTAAATCAAAGCAGTTGTTGCTCCAGTGAGCTGTTCCACAAACACGACAATTATAAGATTAACTAGTAGAATTATGATTTAGATGTAACTATTCCTAGGTTAGCTGACTAATGTAGAAGGTAATGTTAGGCTTACAAAGATTTAATTTTTTATTTTTTTTTCCTTTCTTGCAGAACGCCTCTGGCATTGCAGAAAGTGTCCCTGGTATGACAAATCAGATCGATAGACCATCAAAGATTATGAAATTGAATGATGGAAGGGCTTCTCCTTCACATGCTGTACACGTAGCTCCACCTATGTCTGTACCAATCCCATCTTCTGGTATTCAAGGAAGACAGCCTCTGAGAGCAGAAGAAACTCCGGACGCTGGGAAGCAAGTTACTCAGGTAGTTCTTTTTTCAGTGGCGTGTCTTTCAATTCGTTTCAGAAATGTGGGTCTTTTTTCTCCTACGTTTACTTCTACATGTGATGTTTAAAGAGCTGTTCAATGGCATACACCCATTTGCTTAATTGTTCAAGTCACTAAGATATTCAATCTGGATCTCTTATGTTGAGTACTCTTTGAACAAAGCAAGAAAGGTTGAAACTTATAAAAAATTTCATCCTCATCATGTTTTTATTTCAAGTATACACTGTTCGAAATTGAAGAAACTTTATGAATCTTGATGTAATAGATGAGAAGTAAAGTCTAGTTTGAACAAGAAAGAAATTGACCATTCAGTTCATAGCTTGAATTCACCTGCATTAGTTGAGAAATAAAGGTCATTCATGGAATATGATTATGCGTATGATTTTGAAGTTTTGCACTTATATATTTTATGATGATAAATCTTCAACGAGAATTTGTTTTGAGCGTTGCATATGAATCAAACTCTATTTTCATTGTTTACAGCTGCAACTTCCTGTGGATGTGGATTCTGCATTGCTTCAGCAAGTGATGAACCTGACGCCAGAGCAGCTAAGTTTGCTGCCACCAGATCAGCAGCAGCAAGTTATTCAACTTCAACAGATGCTCAGACAGGCTACATAGTATTTTACCTTCTTAGTCCCAGAAATAGTATAGGGTTTATTTAAATTCTTGTTCCACCACTGTTGCAATACCTTACTGTATCAACTTTTACGATGTAAACTATTGTTAGGTGTACACTAGCTTGCACGAGAGTTGTGCCATTCTTGTAACGTTACGAGCTTGTTCATGTATCGGGATGAACACATCATTTGAAATGAAAAGAAATTTTGG
Source organism: Mentha longifolia (assembly GCA_001642375.2). NCBI lineage: Eukaryota > Viridiplantae > Streptophyta > Magnoliopsida > Lamiales > Lamiaceae > Mentha > Mentha longifolia. The sequence continues at coordinate 22,872,094 of CM038119.1, forward strand.
CTTATGCTTTTGATCCGCTTTAAGGTTATGAGTTTATGTTAATGATGTATGTTTTGTGGCTAGCTGATGTTGTATGCAGTCTCTCCCACGCATTTGTGATCCTCTAATGCTGGAATAATATGAATATCAAATTGTTGAAACTGAAGTAGATATATAGAAGGCAATGTTAAAGAATTTGCTCTTAACATCATGAATTTAATTTGGGAGATGCTAAAAATTAGGCACTCATCATAAGAGAGGAACCATCTTCAGAATATGCACAAGATCACGGACCTTTTTTGTTTAAAAATAATCAATGTTCTAAAACCTTACCGGCGCGACCTCCAAGTCATGGTTCGATCGGTTGAACCGGCCGAATTATTATTGAAACTTTTAATAAATAAATCAGTAAAATTAATAGTAATATTTATTATAAATATTTTATATATATATAAATTTCAAGAATGTTATAATTTATGTAGTATAGGTTCATACAAAATTTATGAACCATACGTTAAAATCCATAACAAAAATATTCATATTCATGTTATATATATTTATATTTGAAAAATATATCTATAATTTTATATATGAATTCAAAACTAATTAAACAATATTTTTAACAAGATTTGATTTTGTTAGAATTATTTTTATATACTAAATCATTGACTCGTAAACTCGTAATCTATATGACACTGTCATAGTAATAGTGGTTTAGCTCACGGTAGGTAGATGATCAATCCTCTAGAGTTCAATATGATGTACTTTTCGATTGGTTAATAATACAGTATCTGCAAAAATTCAAAATTCTTGTGACATCATATTAATTTATATTTTGATAACTTACTACAAATTTCTCAGCAACTCTCATCTTGGAACTTATTGTATTATTGTTATGGGAAAGTAGCTAGAACCATCACACGCGATGAGCAGAAGAGCAATTCCACTAATTCTAGAATTATCTATAAGTGTGTCTAAATTGATTTATATTATACTTCGTTTTTTCTAAAAAAACTGTCTTTCCAGATAAATACTACATCCATCTCATTATACTTGGTCACTTTCATTTGATTGACATTTCGCGCACGCATTTCCACCGAAACTTAGTTCGGGTTTTAAAATATAATTTTGAAGTATCGTTTTTTTTACAGGATACTATGACACTCATAGTATCCCGTAAAAAAAACGATACTTCAAAATTATATTTTAAAACCCGTACTAGGTTTCGGTGAAAATGCGTACGTAAAATGTCAATCAAATGAAAGTGGCCAAATATAGTGGGATGGGGGTAGTATATGCGATAATTCATTCAGACTTGGGTGGTATCTTTATTTTAATATCAATATATGCTTCAAATACTATTATAGTATAACATGCAATATAAATGCTTATAGTGTGAATACTTTTATTTAATTAATTTAGTGTGTACACATTCGGGTATCTATTCTCCATTACTGTGAAGGAGATCCGTTTAAATTAGTGCGGATAATATAAATAATTAAATATTGATAGGTCCTGATTCCTGAGTGGTAAACTTTAGGTTCAAAGAAATTTCATTATTCAAAATGGACTTGTCTTTATTCTACTTGAATTAATTAGAAGAAGAAGAAGAATAACACGTTCTGACTCTGAGCTTGAGATTTCCCAGTAGTAGCAGTAGGGTCCACAAAGTCGAGACTTGAGAGAAAGACCAGTCATACCGCGTTGCCACGTCAGGTCAAATTGGTCAAAATTGAGGAGATTTCAATCCCTCGTGTCTACACGCGTCAACTATACCGTAAGCAAAACATAAGCCTTGCGTGATCGTCGTCTCATTAAGATTTTAGAGAATAAAGTCATGTTTGGTAGCAAAAATGAGATAAGTAAAAAAAACGAGGGAGGAATAGTAAATCATGATATCTTACCAAGATAACATCAACATTGCATCTAAATGTGGGTATTTGTTATTTGTTTGGTAGGAAATATTAGAACATGATAAAAAAAAGAAATTACTAAATTATCTCTCTTAAAAATTAAAAATTACCACAGCCCTATTTCTCAAAAGAAACTTGAGAGAGAGAGAGAGAAAAAAAAAAGAAAAAAAAGAGGGTAAAATGGGTTGAACAGTGTATAATACGAGGATAGGGGTTGGATTAAAATTTCAAAAGGCTACAGTATTTTCTCTCTCGGGCCGAGATTATTTCTCGGGCCACCAAGATTGTCCATCTCGTCTAGCAAACGCCATGATAAGCCTGGATTACCTCTCTTATCTAGGCTTATCATGCCTAACAACGTTTTATTTTATTATAAAACCATCCCATAGTCAACTCAAGAAGAGAGTATATCTCGCCCCCTCAAGGAGTGATTCAGTGGTAGAGCGGTCTACTTGTAGCCCAATAGTCACGAGTTAGCATCGTGAATTTTGTGTGGAATTATAAATGAAGTCGATTATCGGAAGGTATTAGATAAGATAGGTCAAAATTTATTAGTAAAGCAATAAACTTGTGTTTTTGGCGGTGTCAGCCCGTCTAGTTGGATCCTACAGGCTGAAAAACATTTTAATTATCACGAGACATTTGATGATCAACGAATGTGATTATAGATTGATGAAAAACTTCTAAATATTGTCTTTTTGGACATGTTATAAAATAGAAGGTGATGAATAGATCTGGAGAATCCCAACTAGAAGACAACATTAAGGAGAAGATGTCGCCACCGGAAGAGCATCTACTATCAACTTCTGCAACCAACAATGGCAGAGCAAGTTGTGATTGATTTGACGCTACAATTTAGAGTCTATTGATTATGGAGTCTCTACATTTGAGTTGTGATCTAAAAGATAATAAACAAGATAACTAACCAATTTTAGACCAAAATGACGAAATATTTGAGGATCAAATTGTGCAGTTTGTTGCAGATCCCAAAACAAATTTGTTACTCAAATAAGAAATTAGATATATATATATATCCCTTTGAGCAAAAGATAGCAAAAGATGGAAGCTGTTCATGCTCCCAAATTAATGTGGTTCTAACTATAATGTGTGTGGATTTCTACTCTCAAAATTATATTCTTATTGTTTATGTTGTTCAATCTAAATTTAGAATCTAATTTTCTTGATAATGAGCCCTTTATTTTAGTAAATAACTACTACTCCCTCCATTTAGCTTAACTTGGCTCATTTGAATAGTGGCTTTTCTGGCACGCTTTTCCACGCTTCTTGATGATGGGTTTTAAAATGGATTTTGAAGAATTATTTTTTTTACGGGATACTACGACTGTCGTAGTATCCCGTAAAAAAAATAATTCTTCAAAAATCCATTTTAAAACCCATCATCAAGAAGCGTGGAAAACCGTGTCAGCACAAGCCAAAAGTTTTGAGTCAAGTTAAGCGAAATGGAGGGAGTATAATTCAAAGTTATCTTTTGTCAATAAAAACTGAGGTATATAGTTTAGGCACAGATTTTGAGGGAATTGTTTGGGTGTATTTGTAAATAAAAGAATATGAGAATGTTCGAAATTAAAAATAGTGAACAACCCCATTTGTTATTTTTATAGTACAAATTATATATTGGAGTGTATTATGTACTACATATATCTCAAAAAAGTAAAACCCAAGGGAAGTAACAGCGAAGCGAAGCCGACTTATTTTGACAGTCGACGTATGTCGATGGCTAGGCGTTGAACGTATATGGTCGGCGAGAAACGCCATCTATAAATCGTCATCCGTGCCGTCAACTTTAAAGCGAAGCCGTACACTACCAGTCAGCACGCCGTCAGCGTCACCGTTAACTTTTTCAGAGTTTCCGCTCACCATCTTCTCCTCCTCCTATATATATACTCTCCACCTTCATTTCGGTCATTCTTTCGTCTCAGCCTTCAAATTATTTTCTCTCTCCTCCTAATTATACGCTGAAGCTCGTTTCTGCAAACAATATGAGGTACTTCCAATTTTACCTTTACTCATAAATTTTTAGGTTTACTGTTTTCACTTGATTCAATCATAGTAGTAGCATGTTTCCTGTTTTGTTTGGTGGTCGGTTGCTTGACGAAAACGAAACACAAGGAAGGGAAATTGTATGTTTGATTTGACTCTTGTGAGGAAGTTTCATTTAAATAATGAGTAGACCTTTAGGTTTAGTCAAGGGGTTGATTTTTCGCTAGGGTTGAAAATTAACGATTGGGATTAATACTGGGATTAAGTATGCCATCTTTCTTGCTTTTAGATCTTTATTGTTCTTGATGCTTGCGAAAACATGGTTGGTGTTATTCAGTCAGAAATCAATGATGTTCCGATTTGGCTGTTAATTCTTGATATGGGTTAGCTCTTCTCTTTATTGCTTATTCAAGTTGGTAGAAATTAAGAATCTTGTATTTAGTTGGAATTGCTTCTTATTAATCTTGTACTATTTGTATGTTCTCTTTTATGTGTGGACTTGTGCTAGATTGTTTTGTTGAGATTACATGGAATTGCTTCATATATATTTCACATGTTACTGAAAAAGAGCGTAATTGCAAGCTATAATAGTTCCTTTTCATGAGAAAGCTTGTCTATCTATCTTTACACGTCGGCTGTCTTTCTTTTCAGGTTGCTAGTTTGAGTAAAATACCGTTAGAATCGGTTTGTTAACGAGATTATACTTGTACCATTTGAACTGCTGAGAATTCCTGATAAGAAGCCGATGCTTGTTTCACAGGATGGACCCTTGTAATCGTGGATTTGGTGATGCAGACTTATCCTACTCTTCTCATCCTACTGTTTCTTCCATACCAACAAGGCTGTTTGAATCTTTGAAATTCGATTCAAGAAACTCACCCAATTCGCCATTCTCTACTCACTTTGAGGCTGACACGGTCACCGCATATAGTGATAGTCAAGAGCGCCATAGTTCGTCTGATTATCTTTCTGAGACCACCCCATCTTCTGATTCGTCTGCGGATTACAGCATCAACCCTCAACAATCAACACCCTTTGCCTACTACCATCAAGACAGTCCGTCAATTGTTTCTGGTGGACCAGTTTTTCCTTCAAATGCAAATAACAATCAGAACATAGAACACGCTTTGCTAGAATTGGAGAGTGCTCTAATGGCTCCGGATTCAGATGAAGAAGTGACAAAATCAGAGCCATCTTTGCGGGGAAATAGACAATCTCGATCACCTAAGCAGAGGCAACGAGCATGGAACCAGGAATCTCAGGGGTCTCATCCACATGAATCCGAGTCGCCTCATGATTCTCGGATGACCACCACATTGAATCAAGCCCGCATTGAGAATCCTCAGGGAGACATGGAGGAGGACTTTAAATTACAGAGTTTCCCTCCAAATAATCTGAAAGAGCTGTTGATTGCTTGTGCCAGAGCTCTCTCCGAGAACAAATTAGAAGAGTTTGAAAAACTAATAGAATATGCTCGCGCAGCTGTTTCTATCTCTGGAGAGCCAATACAGCGTCTTGGTGCTTACTTAGTAGAAGGGCTGATAGCCCGAAAAGAATCTTCTGGAACTAACATCTATCGGGCCCTGAAATGCAACGAGCCAGAAAGCAAGGACTTGCTCTCCTATATGCACATTCTGTATGAGATATGTCCTTATCTGAAATTCGGTTACATGGCTGCAAATGGAGCAATTGCAGAAGCGTGTAAAAGTGAGGACCATATCCACATAGTAGATTTTCAGATTTCACAAGGAACGCAGTGGATGACTCTCTTGCAAGCGCTTGCTGCTAGACCTAGTGGCCCGCCACATGTTCGGATTACTGGAATTGATGATCCCGTGTCCAAACATGCTCGGGGGGATGGGCTAATAGCAGTGCAAAGGCGTTTAGCAGCGATTTCCGAGAAATTCAAAATCCCAGTTGAGTTTCATGCTGTTCCGGTTTATGCTCCGGACATTACAAGGGAGATGCTCGACATTAGGCCTGGTGAGGCATTGGCGGTGAATTTCCCACTGCAGCTCCACCACACTCCGGATGAGAGCGTCGACATTTCAAATCCAAGGGATGGACTTTTGAGGATGGTGAAATCGCTTAATCCGAAAGTGGTGACTCTGGTTGAGCAAGAATCGAACACGAATACTGCTCCTTTCCTCCCGAGGTTTAGGGAAACTCTGGACTACTACTCAGCCATGTTTGAGTCGATAGATGTTACAATGCCGAGGGACAGGAAGGAGAGGATTAATGTGGAGCAACAGTGTTTGGCCAGGGACATAGTTAACATCATTGCATGTGAAGGGAGTGAGAGAGTGGAACGACACGAGCTCTTTGGGAAATGGAGGCTGAGGTTTATGATGGCAGGTTTTCGGCAATATCCTTTGAGTTCTTATGTTAATTCTGTGATTAGGGGATTGTTGAGATGCTACTCCGAGCATTACACATTACTGGAAAAGGATGGAGCTATGCTGTTAGGATGGAAAGAAAGGAATTTGGTCTCGGCTTCTGCTTGGCACTGAAGATGAAGATGGAAGTACATGTAGAAATTGCAGGTTTCTTTTCTAGGCTTAAATGATGTTGTGCTGTAGTAATTATTAGAATAATATCTGTACGTGTAATTTTCATTCTAAATAGTGAGTTCATTCTTTTTAAGATTTTGGTATTCATGCTCTGATGGTGATTTTCTAAATCTGAATCTTGTGTGTATGTGTTTTTTTTTTTTTTTTTTTTTTTTTTTTTTTTATGAGATCATTGATCTGAATCTTGTTGATTACAGGTGTTTTTATATGATGCGGTCGAATCTTCTAGATTGTTTTTCAGCCTTTCTTTTCTTTTCTTTCTTTTCTTTTTTTTTGTTTGTTTAGTTTTGGTTTAACTAGTGTACTTTGAAAAAACGTATCAACTGCAGCTGAAGTGAAGTTCTTGATGTGCATCAAGTATATACTATAATTTGAATCCAAAAAAATTTCAACTTAAATATTCAATTCAAAAATTCCTCATAAATAATTTCCATGAAAATGTAGAAAAATAATTTGATAGCATAATTTGATAATTTGATAGCATTATACTTTTTCGTCCACAATCTTTAGACACTAATACTATATTTGGACGTCACCATCTATAGACACTTTCCTTTTTTAGTAATGGACCCTATAACTTTATCACTTTACACTTTAACACTCACAAAAATTTTAAAGGGATGCACAATTATTCTACGTTAACACTTTAATACATCAATTTATTAATATATCACCACATTGCATTAAAACCTGTGTCGGAAATTTTGAGTCTTAAGATGGTAGACGGAGGAAGTAATTTATTGAGAATGAGTTGGACGTGCCAGCAGGTCTTGCTCATCAAAAGTCTTCCTCGCACCATCATTAGATATTTAGATTATTGTTGAAACACCACTAGTTACATTTACAATCTGCAGTTGAGATGGCTGCTTACGCAGTGAACGACGGCACAAAAGCCCCGAAATAAAGGCCCCAAAATATTGGTCTTATATATAACTTATGCTATATATTAAAAAAATTCTTCTTAATTTTTGATTTATGATGATTAGCTCAGTGGTAAAGCCTAAACTATGTTTTGCGCAATTTTGTTTTTTCTGCCACTGAAGTTTCGAACCCCATAGGCCATAGATGAGGCTTTCTCGCTCAATTATTATTATTTTTTTCCGGTCTTTTTGAAAACAATCTCTTTTTTTTTTTTTTAACTAAATAAAGGCTTCTTTTTTTTTCTTTTTTTTTTTCCTGCCAGCGAATGTTCGAACCCCATAGGCCATAGATGAGGCTTTCTCGCTCAATTATTATTATTTTTTTCGGTCGTTTGAAGACAATCTCTTTTTTTGTAAGTAAATAAAGGGTATTGAGTTGGTATTTAGAAGTGGAACTGAGGCCCACTTAATTCTCTTTTTCTCTTTCTTTTTCTTTCTTTTAAAATTAAAAGGTTTTTCTTTTAGAAGTGAATTCCCACTTAATGGTAAGTTCCTAAATCAATGGTCTGAAAATAATGCCATCAAATAAACCATTTTTTAGTTCAGCTAGAAAGATATACTCCCTCCATTTCACCGGAAATGACCTGTTTGTTTTTGGAAGTTCTGGCACGTTTTTCCACGCTTCAAAACGATGGGTTTTAAAATGGATTTTTGAAGATTTCTCATAAAAGAAAGAAATCTTCAAAATCCATTTTAAAACCCATCTTTTTGAAGCGTGGAAAAACGTGCCAGAACTTCCAAAAACAAACAGGTCATTCCCGGTGAAATGAAGGTAGTATTTATTTTTGTTGGTATATTAAGATTAAAAATAATTTTGCAACCATGTATAGCTAGAAAGATATATATGTACATAAATCTTCTCTAATTCTTTAACAAAATTGTTAATGGGTACTTTTTTGTATCACTCCAATTTTTCTAAACCGGCTTGATAATCAGAGCAACACTTATTTATTTATTTATTTTATTATTTAATATATATATATATATATTAAATATAGTATATAGAGTAATTTTTAATTTACACTATTATAAAAGAGCCTTGTATACACAATTTAGTTTCCCCATTATGCCCCTACTATATATTTAGATTATATATTAATTATAAGGATAATAGTGCAAATATATTATATAATAATTATTTTGTTGTTATTGAATGGGTGCATGCAATACTCATTATTTTAGTGGGCAATTTATGTAGAAGATTTCCGCTGTGCTACTCACAAGTAGATAAATTGCATGAAGATTATTTATTCAAATATTTTATTGGGTAAATATGGGTTGAATATATGGAGAGATATATGGATATATTTCCATATTATTGAAGATATGGTGAAGATTCTTCTAGGGCTGAATCTTTTGTGAGAAATAGCGTGAGTCTTTGAGTGCTTGCATCTGCAAGTTTTCTGGGTTTGGGTAGAGCGTGTGTTTCAATAAGACTTTTCCTAAGTCTTATTGTGGTTGGAGTCTGAATCTGTAATTTAGAGACGTTTTTCCTTTCATGTTAAAGGGTGTAGAACGAGTGCTATATGCCGATAGTTGGAGCCTGATTACGAGTGACACTCATAGTACAATTCACACACAAAAGGGAGTTGTAAACAGAAGTTTAGGTGGCAAGGTGGAGTACTTTTGTGTAAGTCTTGTACTTTCTCTACTCCGTAATCGTGAATTGATTCTCTCGGATTTGACCCCAGATGTAGGTGTTTTATCACTGAACTCGGTTACCAATTGTTTGTGTTCTTTACATTTTTATTTTATTGTTCCTGTTTAAAGAACATTATTAAGAACACTATTAAGAACATAACAATTTCACATATGTAGTTTTATAGGAATAGAATTCTATTCAAATTAATATAAAAAAATTAATTATCAATTATATAATCATCTAAAATTAAAGGATTGTACATTGTATGTGTAGAGAAATGATGGACGGTGGATGAAATATTTCATCAATCATTCAATTTTTGTTTTGATTTATATTTTTTTCTTCACACTACCAATTTTGTAATTTTTACTCCTTCACATGATGTATAGACCAAAAAATCTGGGTACAAGTTTTAATGTGTGTTGATGATGTGTAAATAAATTAAAGTGTTAAAGTGAAATAATTGTGAGTCCATCTAATATTTTTAATTGTATTAAAGTGTTAAAGTGTTAAAGTGTTAAAAAATAGATTGATAAAATGTTAAAGTGATTGTGGGGTCTACTACCAAAAAAAGAAATAGTCTATAGATGGTGGACATATGAGGTCAATAGATCATGAATGGAGGGAGTATGAAATATTAAAAGAAGAAAAAATTCAATTAGAAGGATCAAGCCAATATGATAAGAAAAAAAGAAAAAAAAAAACTCAAGCACAATAAAAAAATAAAAAGAGAAAAAGGAGAATCCTATATAGAGTCGCGGAATCATGAAGTCAAAGAAAATGGAAAAGGAGTAATCATAAAGATAAAGTTTAAAAGTCACATTGACATATTAAGAGATAATGATCATACATTGAATAAACTTTCGAGCGAAAAGAAGAAGAATTATTCTACATTGATCAAAGTCATACAATAAAAAAATCTAATATGAGTATGGATTTCCATTTTAATCCATTTTCTTGAATTAACATTATTAACTTAGTTGGTTTTAGTTTTTACTGTATTACTACGTACTCCCTCCGTCCCAAACCACTAGGCTTGTTTCTTTTCGGCATGGGATTTTAGAAGAGTGTGTTTAGAGATAAAATGTAATTATTAATATTTTAATGCAAATTTTATTATTTTAAAACTAGACCATTATAGACACATTGATGTCTATCTTAAATGAAAGACCGTATCAAGACCTTTAATTTGATATAAAAATCATAAAAATCGAAGAACAAACGAGCAAGTTATGATAATTTAAACTTTTAGGATATAAATTATATTGGGATACGTGCTGAGAGGTGAGTGGATGATGAGATTATTAGTGGTTCATTTTGATGACTGATGACTAATTCTTTCCATATTAGGAAACATGTCAATTGGTATGGGACAACCCGATATGGTATACAGACAAAGTGGTCTGGGACGGAGGGAGTAGTAAATAAATTGGGGCAACTGTAAATATTGAGATGAATTGATATTAATGAGTGTAACAATTATCATTTTATGTTTGTCTTTCACACTTGCACACTAATTATTATTTTTGTTACGATAGATTTTTTTTTTTTTTTGGTTTTGATAGTAATAATTCATTACATACTCGGATACTCAATGTTCACTTACCGGGTTTCAAAACATTACATAACTCAATGTTCATTTACCGAAATCTCAACTTTAATGCCATATTAATAATATCAATCAAATTATGTGATACAATCAAATTATATAAAAAAATTACACTATATCGCCCTATTTTATAATATTAATAAAAAAAATAGTTTCATGTACAACGAACGTGATCTATGCTAGTTATTTATAAAAGGCTAAATTTTGAGACATGCACAGGACCCCTCATTCCTTTGCACCGCCCTGGTAGTCCCTCTTATGAATAACATAGAGCAGATCATGAACCACCCTCACCTATGTAACAAGGATGAAGGAGGTAGAGAGCAAAGTCTTCTTCAACATAACTGGTGAGAACATAGAGGAGGCTGCGGAGAACTCCCCCAGCCTTGGATGGCTGAAGAGCAATGGACATGAAATCCTGTACAAGGTACAATTGATTGGTATGTTGGTATGTCGAATAAATTTATATTTATAATTGATCTGAATTGATAGGTATAATGTGCAAAATTACATTGTAATTATAAGACTAATTTTGAAGAATGTGAAAAATTAAATATACAATAGAGTTGTTATTACTTTGATTCATGTAATGTAAAAATTACTTCATCCATTCTTCAAAAACTTAACGATATATTTTTTGTTTGTCTGTTATGCCTACAATACAATTTTTTATTTTTTTCAAAAAATTTGCACGTATATCACACATCATTGAAATAATATTTACAAACTCTTCCAAGATTGAAGATATTGTCTATACATTGCAAAAAAAATAACTAGACTTAGAGGCCTAGGTGACCACATTTCAGTTTGGTCACTCGTAGGCGGGGAGTACCACTCTATTTCTCCCTCTTTACTCTCTTTCTCTTCTTTTTCTGTACCTCTCTTTCTATTCTCTTTCTCTTCTTTTTGTGTACCTCTCGTTTCCTTCTCTTCACCAAAATATATCTTCATATGGTATGGAGCTGTGTTAAGGCTAATTATATCCCTATTATCAATAGTGAACATGTATAATATACCACGCCTATTTAATTGTTCCTCAAATGATACAAGCTCGAGTGCAAAGACGTCCATAATGAACAAATCACCAGCCAACCATGGTATGGGACGATTCAACTTGTTCTTCATGACTTCGAACAGGTGGAAGGCGGTGTTCCGAATGAAATCGATGAGGGCTCTATTTCGTGAGTAGGTTGCCATCCCTGGCACTCCGCCTTATCTTGAATTCATAACTTTTTTCTTTGAAGTTATAACACTCTTCTAGCACCTGATGGCCTTTTAGTAGTTTAGACCAATCTGAGCGTCTCAATTTCATTCCAATGATAGCTTTACCATATGCTTCATTCACCCATGTACTATCCAAAGGAAGACAATCTTCTCTTTTTTTAAACTGCTAATCAGTGCCAGCCTCTCTACTGAGGAAATTAGAGCAAAGTGATTGAACAGTAGATGCCTGTGGCAGCGGCTATCACAGCGATCCATTAAGTCTAGCAAAAGAAGAAGATCCTCGGGCCAATATTCCTTCTTCTCATCAACCTTGTTGAAAAGGTCTTTTAGAATAGTTGACAATTTATGAAAATCCTGTTTCCATTCATCTTGCCTTTCATCCCTTTTTACATATCTTAACAAGTGCCCACACAACACTATAACCCCCTCTTTAACAAAAAAAATTGTCTATTTCTAGACATGCAAAAGTAAAAGTTAAATTTTCCTAGAACATTAATAATAGTCAAAGAGAATTGAATTTGATGGAGAAGAATGACGGATAAGGGAATAGAATTTAATTTGAGATATGTTCTAAATTAGAGTTACAATATTTTCAAATTAGGTAAAATAAACTTATAATATATTATATTACATTATTACCCTTAATTTGATATATATTATAAGGATATTATAGGCGATATACATTTTGTAAAACAATGTTCTTTTATATATTGGTATAGATAAGTTGCAGAGCTTTACGACAATAGTCAACTTTAGGTTGTTTGAGGAAGTGTGTAGGATGATTCCCAATATCAAGAAACTGCATTTGCTTTACCAAGGTAACTTGCATGGATATGATGTTAGTTTGATCGAGTTTCTGCAGAATCTTGATTGTTTGCATAAATTCGAATCCCTCAACTTGAGTTTTCAAGGGTACTAGACAAGTAAGGGAGTTGAATAAGAAACTTCCATTCCCCACTTCTCTAAACAAATTGTCCTTGTGGATGTAAACTTGGGTGGGAAGATCTAGCCATGATTGGCTCGTTACCCCAACTCAAAGTTTTGCAGCTAGGAATTAGCTCTGTCATGGTGGGAAACAAGTGGAGTGTTGATGAACAATTTAGGCGGCTCAAGTTTATCAAAATTACCGGTGTAATCTTGATTGTTGGGAAGCAAGACAACTCCGATTTTTGGAAAAGCTTATGCTTAGTGGATTGAGGCACTTGGAAGAAATTCCATTAGGTACCCGTAAAATACCAACACTCGAAATAATTTGTGTGGAGTATTGCAGCGAATTTGTCGCGATTTCAGTAGTGAAAATAAAGGAAGATGAGTTGCAAATGGGGAATGATGGCCTTCAAATTCAAGTTCGAATCTCTGCTTCAGCTTTGGAGAGCTTCAAGGAGAAGGTGGAAACAGAGGGGCTATCAATCAATGATATTCAATTAGAGATACATTGATGAAAATTGTATCTTTTAGAATCTGAGTTTTCTTTTTTTATTGAACAATTTCAACATTAAATTTTAAAGAACGCTCCAGACTCGAAATGTTGATTAAAATCTCTAATTTCTTTCTTCTTTGGTTTTATAACTAGAAATGGGTTGGCATTGTAAAATTTAAATGAGTATGTAAGATTATAGTATCAGATTAACATCTAGAAAGTTTTCACCTATATGTAGATTATTGGTGTAGTTTGGTCTCATTTTCTTTATCCTAAAGCAACTTAACCAAAAATCTACTTTACAAATTACATCACAATCATCTCAAAAAACCGTCAAACCATTGTCTTTGTATGGGTTGAATTGATTTAGTTTGATTAGATTAATTTGACTAATTTTGGAAATTGAGTAAAGTGATTTCTAAGTACATTAGATTCACAATCGAAAAACCAAGCCAACCAATACACTTTCGCCAAACATCATAAGATAAACTATAAGTGCACAGTAAGTGATCAATGTCTTCTGGAAACGCAGAACATAAAGTGCATTAAATATTTTATAACTTTGTGGTTCATATAATTCAAAATATATTGGTTTATGTAAATTTGTAAGAAAATCTTTCAATGTTCTAACTAGTATTCTTTAATTTGTTTAATATGTACTGATGAAATGTGTGGGTGCCTGTGTATATTATATTCCTTTAATATAACGATAATGATATTCGGTCACAATGTGGCTGACCACACAAGGATATTTTTTCTTAATATAATGTCCCTACCGAATCTTAACAAATTATTTCTAGTGATTTCTAGTGTAATTTAGATTTTAACATACTATTTTGTAATTTAACATCCAACGGAAAATTATTATGAGTTTGGAGCGATAGTGGATAATTGTGCTACTATTTTGAATGGAAATATCCACTATCGTGTAAATCATATTCGTCGTGAAGCCAATATTGTGGCACATCATCTTGCTAGAGTTGCTAGAAATTATTCGAACCCTTATGAGTGGGATGATCCTCCCTATTTTGTAGATGAACTTCTTACTTTATCTTATTCATGTTCTTCGTAATAAAAAAATTTCCCATTAAAAAAATAAATAAATTATTTTGGAAGACTAAGGACTAAAAGCCATGCTCAGTTGTTAGTAATTTTGTTTCTTTATTATACTCCGATCGCAAAATGCTTGAAAATATGTACTCTACAATAAATCATTAAAATATGGTATTTTACTGGAACCAAATTACTATTTACAACTCTCTCCGTCCCGGCTGAAGCGGTCACTTTCTTTTCGGCACACTTCTTAAGAAAGAATAAAGTAGAAGAAATTTGTGGTGTTAATTAATTAACACATGTGGCTGAGATTCCACATTATCTTTCTAAAATAGAAACATGCCGCTTCGATCGGGACGTCCTAAAAAGGAAACGTGGCTGCTTCGGCCGGGACGGAGGGAGTACAATTAAGTCATTAGAATCTTACGAAATCAAGTATAGAATTTGTCATTGTAATTTTTTTAAAAAGCATTTCAATATTCTTGATAAAATCTATTAGAGATCTTCCTATTTTTCTTGCATATAAATGTGATGATATTTGAAAAAGAGTAGTTTTTTAAACTTTCTGTACTGAAAGTGTAAAAAATTCTATACACGTATAAAAATTATGAATGTGTATAGTTTTTTTTTTCTTTCAGATTTCTTAAAATAATATAACAATCAAACTTCGATTTGTTCTTTTTATTTATTTCTTTGAAATTCAAGAGATCAAAAATAAATTAAGATTTGATTTTTATGTAACTTGTGAATGTGATGATGCTACTACACTAATAGTTTTTGAAGTATTAGAACAAATATCAATGAAAAACAAGAAAAAATCATGATAAAATAGCCTAAACGTAAGTGACATGCCAACAGGAGCATACTAACATATCATTCATTTCTGCTCTCATTTCCCTTCATAATACGATGCAATGAACTTACAAATGCTATTGCATACACTCTTTCCATCCAAGAAAATTGTGGCTCATTTTCTTGGCACATATTTCAATGTTTCGTTATAATGGGTTTTAAAGAAAATTTTTGGAGTTTCTTTTACGGTGTACAACATGTATCATAACGCCCTATTAACAAAAATACTCAAAATATCTACATTAAAACACATGCTAAAAAAACGAGTCACAATTTCCATGTACGGTTGGAGTATGCAGAATAACCATGCAAGTAACCGGAAAAAAAGAAACATCACTTAATTTTCTTCTCAACAAAATTTAAATAGACAAATGTTTTAAAATGCAATTAGCCGAAGGCGCGAAAGGAATTGAAATAGAAAGTGTATGAACACAGATTATAATTAAGTTCTAACTCAAAAGCAGATAGGCGCCACCTTCTCCCTCCTCCATTCCTCCCATCGTATCATACAACGGTCTATTCAAAGTTTCCGGCAACAGAAACGCAAGCGTCCCTCCCAAAATCCCACAAACTCCGAATACCAGAAACGGTATTCG
This sequence comes from Mentha longifolia, assembly GCA_001642375.2. Classification (NCBI taxonomy): domain Eukaryota; kingdom Viridiplantae; phylum Streptophyta; class Magnoliopsida; order Lamiales; family Lamiaceae; genus Mentha; species Mentha longifolia. The sequence continues at coordinate 22,887,873 of CM038119.1, forward strand.
CTCCCCTAAAACCACCACGAACGGCGCCAGTATCGCCCCCATCTGCGCCGCCTGCGTCGCGCACCCCAACGCCGCATTCCTCACCACCGTCGGAAACAGCTCCACCGTGTAGATGAACAGCAGATTATAAGTCCCCGCCATCCCAAATATCCCTAGAATCCCACACACCATCCGAATCGTCTTCCACGCGCCGTACGCGTGCATCAAACCTCCGATCACGCAGAAACAGCCGCTGAACCACTGCGTTCCGATGCTCAGCGGTTTCCGGCCGAATTTGTCGAGCAGGAGCGCCGTCAGCAGGAACGCCGGCATCTCCGCCACCGCGTTGAGGAAGACGTTGAGGTGGAGGTTGGTGCCGAGGTTCACGACATTCAGGCTCAGGCCGTAGTAGACGACGGAGCAGAAGAAGTTGATCGCCACCGCGAGGAGCAAGCGGACGCGCGTGAGGGGAGAGCGGAGCACGTCCACCAAGGATCCAGTGATGGCTTCTCTCGACTCCTCGACGCTCTTGTGCGAAGAGCCGTTCGCCTCTTCGTCTACGGCGAGGATCGCGTTACCGGGGAGATCTCCGCCGTTGGATTTGGCGATCGCGCGCATTGTGACCATGGCGGATTCGACGTCGCCCCTGATGAGGCACCACCGTGGGGACTCGGAGACGAAGGGGAGGACGAAGACGAGGAAGAGGATGGAGGGGATGGAGGTGGCGAGGTAGAGGGCGCGCCACGATTGGAACACGTAGGCTATGCCGGAGAGCGCGGCGATCCCGCCGGAGAAGAAGTAGAAGGTGGACATGCCCGCGGCGCCACGCTTTGTGGGGCCCACGGGCTCGGTGGCGAGGACGAAGGCGCAGAGGCCGACGCCGCCGGTGCTGATTCCGGTGAGGAAACGGAAGGCGACGTAGATGGGGAAGGTCGGAGAGAGAGCGGTGAGGCAACCGAAGATGGCATTCATGATGCATACTGCTAGCAGAGAGCCTTTTCTCCCAAATTTCGAGTCCGAGAGATGCCCAAATACGCCAGCACCTGAGAAGCCACACACGAAATGTTACGAGCGATTCGCATCCTCTATTGCAATTTCACGTAACATCTCATATTATATCAATTGATGTTTATCACATGCAATGTTCGATATTGCAAAGAAAGAGAGTTGTAAAAGGAAAATGAAACATTGATAGACATGATTTTTGAGTGAAGGTAAAATTGGAAAAGTGAAGAATGAAAAAGGAGTATGAAGGAAACTAAATCCATAAGAATTATATAAATAATTGAAATGTACACGTACAATACACTTTATTATAGATATTTTAGGCTCTCTAGCCAAATGTAAACTATATTTATAAACATGACGAAAATATTAGTAAGTTATTTAAGATTCCTACCATACTTAATTAATTATTGACATCACCTATCATGTTAAATTGATATACAAGACATAATATATACTCGCAACATCCTTTTTTCTTTAAACATATGATTTCAGACATCAACCTTTAAAGCTGGATCACCACATGCGTTGAGACCTTTTGAATAACTATCATGTTAAATTGATGTAGACATAATAACTAGCAACATCATTTTGAATAGAGAATTGGAGAATAGGGTAGTATTTTTTTTTTTTTTAGCTGACTAATAGGAAATTGTTGTTCTGTTTTTTTTTTTTTTTTTCTTTTCTCTTTTTAAGTACTGTAATGAAGCGTTTACTTTGAAGGATGTGATCAATTTAAGGATGATAAAAACCAAATCAAAGTGTGGGATTATCACAAACTTCCTAATTTAGAATTTACAGAACAAATATTTAATTATGTTAAATAAACTTAGTCAATCTACTTCTGTCCCTCAAACCATTATAAGTAAACCACCCTCAAACCCTCAGAAGTAAACGACGATAAAAAGAAATCGGTAGTTAGGTGAGAAGAGTTTGAGGCGCCATCTTTGAACGGAACAGAGTCGTACTCAAAGTGAATTCAATGATTAAAATATATTATGGGAAACAGATAAAAAGTCTGAATGAGCGAAGAGATAAGCTTTAAAAGGATGAAAACGTGATGAGAGCGAGGCCCAAGGTCACACTTGATCAGTGCCAGTCGTCCAATATAATACTCTCTCCTTTTATATTTCATAATATAATTAAGTACGGAGTATATATAATTTGCTAAAGTTAGTATAAATAGTAAAAATATTAGGAATTGATAAAGGAAAAATTATTGGAATAAAGTTATTTGGAAAAGAGATAAAGTAGTGGATTCAAATTTTTTTCATAAATATAGTACTCCATACATAATAAACAGGCTCCAATTTTTCGGACACGATTTTTAATATTTTGTAATGATACTATTAAAGTAGTGTAAAAATATTATACTACTTAAAGTAGTTCAAATGTATAAAAATAAAGTTTGAGTTTTACTTCAAAGCTCATTTATATGAGTTTGAAATGTGATAATTTGGTTGATAGCGATCTGATATTCATTATAATTGTAAAATTGTAATATGATTATTGAGTTGAGTTGTAATTCGATATGATATGATTCATTATATGTGTACTCCTAAAAAAAAAAGTGAAAATCATAAATTCAAAATGGTCCACATTTTAAATAGAATATTTACGTTTTCGTAAACGTACAGAACAGAAAAAATTAGTTTATTGCAAACGAAAATTGTATGACTATAAAATTTAAAAATAAAAATCTGTAGAGAATCTTTACTACTCCCTCCGTCCCCCATATTAGTGTGCATATTTCCTGTTTGGGACGTCCCCATATTAGTGTGCATTCCAAATATGAAAAGATTCTTTAAGCAAAAAGATATATTCACCCTCACTTTATTTTTATTTTTCTCACTTTCTACCTACCTTTCCCACTTTCTCCCTACTTTATCTTATTTTTCCCACTTTACACCAATTTCGTCTTAAACTGCGTGTCGTTTCTCTCAACACATTAATATGGGGGACGGAGGGAGTATTTTGGAAACGAAAATTTTCAAAATACAAAAGCATTTCTAACTCGTAAGAAAGTGGATCCCAATAAAACGAGCCTAGCAATAATAATAATAATAATAATAATAATAATAATAATAATAATAATAATAATAATAAATCTAGGAATACATGTAAACCAAGAAAGATTTCTTCTGACATGGTTTGATTCATCGCGCGTAATTTGTCCTATTCAATTATTTATGGTTATTATTATATGAATGATAATACTATAGCTTAATTCTTATGATTTTATTTAATGAGATCTATAATAACTCAGTGTACTCTCAATTTCAGCACATTCTGTGTTTATAATTTTATTAAAATAGGATTAAGTTACCATCAAAGTTTCATATCTACAAAATAAAAGCGTTTTTCCTATAAAATAACATATGTACCAAATGAGGAATGCTTCTCTACCAACCATAAACATGTTATTCTACTAGCTAAAAAAAAAATACCGTTCAATATTTATAGTTATTATTACTATTCCGATGTTTTTTCGACTAATTAAGTCCTCTAAATTCTCAAACTCTGCCCCCTTCGAGTTTCAAGGTGGACATATCAGATGAATAAACTAATACGTGGAAATTCGCCCAAAAGAGAAAAATAATGACAATAATAAAAATATGCTAATTAATATTCGTTATGACCATGAATTATAATGAGATTAATGTTTGAGACCTTAATGATAAAAGGTATTGAATTCAAATTCTTCATTGATGCAGCAGTTAAATTTCAGTTAATTTATTAAAAAATAATAATTAATTAATAAAAGCAGCGTTTACGAAAATAGGAATGGGAAGAAGATACCTATCATGCAGCCGCCGAAAAACAAGGCCTGAACCAACCCCACCTTATATTTCTCCGAGCAAACCAATCCGAACTCCGCCACCGTCGAGCTCCCTTCGCCGCCGATCCACTCCCACGAACCGGGTTCCAGGCCGCACACGCTCGTCGCCTCCGCCGAGCATCCTGCGCCGCCGCCGTCTACACACCGCCACGCCGGCTCCCGGTCGGCGAATATGACGACCATGGTGTGGAAGGCCTCCAACGCCCACGCCGTGCTCGTTAGGACGAAGTGCCTCAGCTGCCACCACCCGAACTCGCCGCAATACTTTTTCAACATGTCGTCCATACACAATCTCTCCGCCTCCGCCGCCGCGCCTACCAGCGGCGACCGGAGCTCCGATTTTGGAGGAGAGCTTTTCGTCATTTATTTAGCACAAATCCAAAATCATGGGATATCCTTTTCTTCTTCTCTGTTTTGTTTTGTTTTTTTTTTATAAATGGAGAGTCCTTTTCTTTCTCCGTTTTTTTCCCTTTATCTTTGGGGGTGAGGATATGGATTCGGATTTCGAATATACTATTTGTATCTTCCTCTCACTCACACATAGACATATATAAAAATAGCATTTTCAATATCAAAAATATCTTCTTTTAGCCACTCTCGTAGAAAACAACTTTATAGCCACTTTTGTAATTTATTCCATATATGTCTTCACATTTTTCTCTTTTCCAATGATGGAAGAAGCCGCAATGCTTTTTTATTACAAGATTTATGTGTGATCCTCGTAGCCGTCGACAAGTAGACTCAAGTTGTTCAACAATTCAATTCACTCTTAGTACACTTGTTTTTCCCCATTTATCCACAACCTCAATTCAACAAGCAATTCAATATCTACAAATTTGTTTCTCAATTATTTTCCAATTTATTCAACGTGCTACTTTCTTCAACGCATAGGTGATGCAGTTAAAATAAAAAAAATAATAATAATAATAAAAAAAAACTAAAACTAAAACTAAAACGTAATCGTACTCAATTTTGATTTTTTTTTTGTCAGAAAAAAGATACTCCATCCGTCTCACTTCAAACACCCCATTTACTTTTTGCACATTGATTAAGGAATATCATTTATGTAATAAATTTAGGTGGACCCATTTACTTTTTGCACATTGATTAAGGAATGGAGTGCTAGATAGTGAGACATAAGGGATTAATAATTATTTCCTTATTTGGGGTGTGACGTTTGAAGTGAGACAGACGAAAAAGGAAAGTGAGACGTTTCACATGACACGGAGGGAGTAATATTACTTCCTCTGTTTCAAGATTGTTGACACGTTTCTTTTCCTTTCTTTTGGCACACATTTCCACGCTTCTCGATAATGGATTTTAAAATAAATTTTTGAAGTATCTTTTCTTTTACGAGATACTACGTGTGTCATAGTATCCCGTAAATAAAAAAATACTTCAAAAATTATTTTAAAATCCATCATCTAGAAGCGTGGAAATGTGTGCCAAAAAGAAAAGAAAAGAAACGTGTCAACAATCTTGAAACAGATGAAGTATATCACAAGGTTGGTACAAGGTGTGTCAACCTAGAGATCGATCAAGTTACATTCCGAGTATAATACATAAAGTTCTTTGCCCAAACAGTAAAACTAATGTAAGAATCAGCATCTCCATTCACCACACACGAGCTCCAAAATGATATGCCCATTTAAGTTCAGTTGTAGCCCATTTAAGTTCAATTTTAATAAGCACGATGAATGTAAAAATGATGGAGAATCTTTTGAGGCCAATGATTTGTGTCTCATCAGAGTAGATTTTGTGACATTATTTTGTTGTTATTTAGCCCTACGTCTTATTACATCTTTGCATCCAAGGATGTAATTGTGACTTTCTACATCTTTGTGGGTATTTTTGATTTCATATTTTATTCCAAGGTTAAAACTTAAAACTAGTTTATATCGATCTTATTAATCATAATATATCTAAACATACGTACCAAACGAGCCGTAAGAGAACAAATGTCTTTTACATTTTTTTAAAAAAATGGCTATAAAGTATACCGAAACGCTCCATCGCCTATTATAAACATACTTAATGTGTCAACCGCAGTGCCACGTCGGTAAAATTTTCAGTTAGAGTTTAGTGTTTTAGGTATGGTTTAGTTTTTTTATAAAAGTGTTTAATTTATTTTGGTATGATTTTTATTGACTTATTTATTTATTCCATTGTCACATTAGACGTGTGTGTGGTGAACATTGAAGCATTACTCATAAATTATATACTTTTATAGTGAAGGTTATCCTCATAAATTATGTCGACGAAAAATAAACGAGAAAGCTATGATAATTCAAAAAATTTAGAATTTAAATTATGTTGAAGTATATGTAGAGTTAGTGCAAATGATAGGTGGATAAACATTTTCATTTTTAGAATAAAACTAATATATAAGACAGACCAAATAAAAAAGTGAGACTAATATAATGGGACGACTTAGTATATTATATCCTAACATACTTGGCAGACGAGCCCAAGGTTGATGTCTTTTACACTAAAAAAAATAGCTATAAAATATATACTTTGTTTACTTTTTTTGGTTACATAGTTCTCCCAAATACTATTATTTTTACCATAATCAAATGAAGTTTGGATTAAATATAGTCTTTGTTTATAAAAGGCATCAGGAAATAGTGACCATTATAAAATAAGCACACCAAAATTTATATTCCGTTGGTCCATTCGGTGCTTGTGTTTTTATTTAAGAAGAGGCTAAAACTTAAAACGTGTAAGCAAAAGGCAGAGATTGCTTAAGACGCCGCCAACTACACCTTTTCGAAAGCAACTGAGCGCTTTTTCTCCCATTTTTGTGGCTTCCCTTCCAAAACATTCTTGCTTAGTAGCTTCATCGATCGTAATCCTACCTCACCACCCAATATATAATAATTACCTACTCCAAATGCTTCTTAATCCAGGAGCTTAATTTCAATTTATGGATGATCAGAAAATGGCAGCTATCTTCACATTACTTTTGTCCATGCTCATGACATTTTTCTTGGTTGAGTCTTCTGAGTCGATTAGCAGAGATGATTTTCCACAAAACTTCACTTTCGGAACTGCTTCTTCAGCTTACCAGGTGAGTGATATATACCTATACCTCAAACTTTCTTGTATGTGTGTGTATTCCTGCGTGTGAGTGAGTGGTTATATATGGTGTTGTTTATCAGTTTGAAGGAGCTGCCAATGAAGGAAATAAAGGCCAAAGCATATGGGATACCTTCTCTAGGAAACCAGGTTGGTAAAAAGTAAAAACTCTCTCTCTCTCTCTCTCCATATATACTTATATGTGTGTGTATGTGTGTCAACCACACAATTCGTGCAATTCGCGATTCTGATCTTCTATTGTTATTTCGTGTGACATCTCTTATTGTATTAATGGATTGTTGAGAATCATCCGTTGATTCAATAAGAGATTGTATTAATGGATTATTGACAATCATCTATTGATTCAATAAGAGATGTTATATCAGATTGCAATAAAGGGCAAATTTGAGCTAATTAGTAAATAACATTATGTTTTCATCACAAAAAAATTAGGAAGGATATTGGATTTCAGCAATGCAGACACCGCGGTTGATCAGTACCATCGCTTCCAGGTGGATTTTCAAGAAAATACGTACTTTTTATTTTACTTTAATCTTAACCAATTCTCTTTTTGTTTTATTTTATTTTATGTACTATAGTTTAATAACCGACGACTCTGCTTTTATTGATACTTGGCCTTTCAATAATCGGTTTATTAGGATAGAGCCGAAACTGATGACGAAAAAGGAATCTTTCATTTATATAAGTTTTAAAGCCAAAATGTTGAGATTAAAGTATTCAGGAGGATAAGCATGCCAACGTTTTTATTTTTATTTTTTATGTATATATACATTTCATTACGTCTCTTGGAAAACAAGATAAGAAGAATAAATGATTTTCCTATTGTGAAAATTGGATGCTTTTATGGCACGAGGTTTACTTTATGAAATTGGAATTTCACCAACTGAAATGGATGCAGAGTGACATAGACTTGATGGATGATTTGGGAATAGATGCTTATAGATTCTCCATATCTTGGTCAAGGATCTTGCCTAGTAAGATTTAATTAACAAGCATTTGAACTCTCAATTCCCGATTCGGATCCTCTCTTACATTTCAGTGTTGCATCTTCTATTGCACCGTCAGATGCTTGTCGATCACGTGTTAAAACTATTTCCTAAATCAGCAATAATTAAAGAATTCCATAAACAAATATGTTGAACACCTGGCAAGCATCCGACGATAGAGAGGATTCGAATCGCAAAATTTCCCACCTAACATTATGCTATGCATGTAGATGGAACAGGTGAACCAAATCCCCAAGGAATAGCTTACTACAACAATCTCATCGATTCCTTAATAGAAAAAGGTTGGATTAAGAGGAATCATATCTTAATATTATATATCTCAATCTCATTAAAACATTTTTAATTAGTGGTTGATTCTATAAGGCATCCAGCCTTACGTGACCTTGTACCATTGGGATCTTCCGCAAATGCTAGAAGATAGTTATGGGGGACTCTTGAGCAATCAAGTAGTGTATGTATTTTTCTTTTTAATCAATATGGTTTAATAATGTGATGAATAGTTGAAGTATATATAATTGGTTAACTCATACTTTTTGCAGGCAGGATTTTGAGAACTATGCATACATATGCTTCGAAGCTTTTGGCGATAGAGTGAAGCATTGGATGACTTTCAACGAGCCACACGGTATAGCTATCCAAGGCTATGACTTCGGTATTCAAGCTCCGGGGAGATGCTCGATTCTCGGACATTTGTTCTGCAAAGCCGGAAAATCTTCTGTCGAACCTTATGTAGTAGCACATAATGTTCTTCTGTCTCATGCTAGAGCTTATCATACCTATCAGAATAATTTTAAGGTACTTATTTTGATAAAAAAAAAAAGTTTGTAATTTATATTGGAATGAACCCTTTCGATGAATGTGATTGCTGTAGGAAATCCAACGAGGCGTGGTTGGGATAGTACTGGATGCTAAGTGGTACGAGCCCATATCCGACAACGAAGAAGATGTGGATGCTGCGCAGAGAGCCATGGATTTCGGACTTGGATGGTAATAACTCACAAAGACTACTTAATTAGAGGAGATAAATTAAGTATTCATATTTGGTTGAATTAAATAAGTTTGACATCTAAATCAGGTTCCTTGATCCACTTCTACTTGGGAATTACCCTCTTTCAATGCAGAAGTTGGTGGCTGAAAGGCTGCCCGAGATCACCCCGGAGGTGTCCCGATTCCTCAAGGGAACTCTTGATTTTGTCGGTATAAATCACTACACGACGTTATATGTGCGCAATGATAGAATGAAACTCCGTAAGCTCATTTTGCAGGACGCCTCAACCGATTCTGCTGTCATTACAACTTGTAAGATGCCATCAATACTTGATCAATTTTTTTTTTTCGAGCAACGAGACTTTGGACTAATGTTATTCCCTTGTTTGTTTTAGCTTCAAAGCATGGAGTTGCAATTGGAGACAGAGTATGCCTCAACTTATATATCATCAAGTAGTTGTCCCAAACTATTTGAAAGTCTGTATAATTTATACCTATTTTTGCAGGCGTCGTCAAGTTGGCTATACATCGTTCCTTGGGGGATTCGGAAGCTGGCAAACTACATCAAAGACAAGTATGACAATCCAACGGTAATCATAACCGAAAATGGTAAGGTTTTTCAGGTGGTTGAGATGGTGTAATTCAGAATTTTGGTGATGTATGTTGTGAATTTGCAGGAATGGATGATCCGAATAGATCTCTCTCGTCCCTCGACAAGGCTTTACAGGACGATAAGAGAATAAGTTACCACAGAGACTATCTCTCAAACCTCTCTGCTGCAATAAGGTACTGAAATGGTAAACCCTCCATAAAATTTCATATTATGAGCCTAATCTTTGAGCACTAATGCAGGCAAGATAACTGTGACATTCGCGGCTATTTTGTGTGGTCGTTGCTCGATAACTGGGAATGGAACATGGGATACACGAAGAGGTTTGGCCTTTACTATGTGGACTTTAAGAACAACCTCACTAGGATTCCCAAGTCCTCTGTCAAGTGGTTCCGAAACATGCTCGCGTCACCCGTGGACAATGCTGCGTTGCATTTTGAGTGACAATCCAACTTGTGGTATTTTTATATCAAATTTGTACATTTTATGTCAATTGTAGAACAATATTTATTGAATTATGGACATGTAAAGCTAAACAAAAACCAAAAAATATTCTTACGTTCATATAATTAATAATCAAGACATTGATTGGCATATATTCGAGTATGAAGCCATTCCTTTTCTTCTAGACAAAAACTTGGGTGAGGTCGGCCACATAGTGTGGCCGGGTCAAAGTGTCAATCTTTATATAGAAAAATGCTAATCTATACGAATAAAAGTGTCAATCTTTAACATAATTATTTTACGAATAAAATGCCAATTTTTAAAAGTGTCAATCTTTATACAGAAAAGTGTTAATCTACACGAATAAAAGTGCCAGTGTTTTAGCCGTCCGCACGGTGTCTCTGACTGACCCAAGTGTGTCCCTTTCTTCTATTGTATTTGTAATGGTCCCTCTAACAAAGTGTATGTATAGTTTAATGTGTTTTGTAATTAGAATTTTCTGAAATTTTAGTGCCAAGTAATTCTCATTCACAATTTTTTTTAAATGTAGAAGGACCAATCACGTGCCTTTTTCACATTCCCTTCAAATTGCATACCATCAACAAATTGAAACACAATTGATTCAATTGCCACAAATCTAGCCATTTTATCTCTAGCGCACGGCCACTTTCATGGCTATATTTAGACAAAGGTTATTGGTATCTCTTGAAATTCCCCATCTCACTTTTGGTGTCCCACTCTGTTTTCATGTTCATTTTTTTTTCCCTTCAATTTTAATATCTTATGTTTTACTTTACTTTTATGACTATTGACTAGGATTCACTAGCTATATCAAATTAGTCATATAATTATTTTTAAGCATTTTGTAATATCCCACCTATTTATCTAAGTTAATTACAAGATTACTTGCCCTAAGTATTTATTTAGTATTACTAATTAAACATTAGTACATGAGATGAGCCCATAAGTTTTGAATTATTAGGATTATTAGGATATTAAGCCCGTAAAGAATTAACAAAGCTTCGACCCGTTTAGCTAACCGGAGTCGATCTCGAGAATTTATTTGGGCCAAGTCCAACTAGTAATATATTAATTGCAATTGGGCCAACCCATACTTTCTAATCAAGGCCCAATGGCCAATTCAAATCCTAAAAGACAATAATGTACAAGGATAAATGAAGGAAAAATAGTAAATAAAATAAATTACATCCTCTCCCACTAATTTAATTAGAAACGAAAATTTCAAAAAAAAATAATAATAAATAAGAAATAAGTAAAACTTATTAATTACAATAGGATGCAATGATTACATTGCATGGGAAATGAGGAAGGAGAGTCTGCAACAGCCACCCTCTCCCCATTTTGCCTCCTCTAATACTCCAACCCTGCAATTACTTCTATTGGAGAACACCATTCCCCAATCTACAGCCCTCTTTTCCTTCCCTTGTAATAATGATGAGAACTTAATCTCATCCTCATGACCCAAAAGCCTTTGCTTTCCTGCACAAGGCACCATTCAAACTCATAATCAGAAATTAGAGAGAGTAAGAAAAGAGTGTAGAAAGAGAGCAAAGAGAAAGCAAGCAAGAAGGAGAGGGGCTGTACCTGCAGCCATTTCAGCCCCATTTCCAGCTCCCTTCAGCACTAACACTGCCCCTTTTCCTTCAAAGTTTGGAGCAGTAGCTGTTCCAAAGCATTGCAGCCCTCAAGCCCCAAGAATCTTCATTTCTTTTCAAGAAACAAAATGGAAGGAGGAAGAAGAACTGAGGCAACAACCATTCGCAGCCCCAAGCCACACAACCTCATTTCCAAAACTCCACATTACTTTTTTTTAAGGTAACAATCTAAACACCTCTCTAGCTAAACTATAGATACCAAAGCATGTATGATTCCCTCAAAACAAGAAATAATAGGACTCCAACAGATTCTATCACTAACTCAAGAAGTATGCTTACTACTCGAATAAATTTAGCATGCTACCATTTTCAGCCTTGAAGCAAGTACTTTAAGTCGTAGATACTCAAAGCATGCTAGGATTCAAACTCTTTATCCACAAGCATGTTGGATGATTCTCCAAAACTTAAGTAAACCACGACACCTAAACAAGAATGTTCTCCCTACACTAAAACCTAAAGCATGATGTTTTATCATATAGAGCTTGTAAAATTTTCTGCATGCTTCTCATTTCAGTTTCGAATAGAAACTCTAAGAAAACACCAACACTAGCATGCCTATTCCCTTCTTTCAACATACAGAACTGGAAATCAAATCATACAAAAACAGAACTCATAGCAGTTCCATAAATACAGCCTTAAGCATAATTAAATAGCAACAAGAACATAAACTAGAAATAGATTTCCAAATAAAAATCCCTAAGTGCTAACCACATTAGAGAAACAAGCATACTCCAACACTTTAGAAATTATAAGTTAAGCAATTGAAAGAGAGAGAGAGCGATACCGAAACAAGAGGAGAACCTCGTTGCAGCCGAACAACAGCAATGGATGGAGCTGAACGATGCCGGATCGTGCGGCGACAACAGAGCTGCAGAAACCTCCACCGGAGAAGCAACAGCGACAACATCTTCATAGCATCGAACCTGCTAAGAAAAAAAAATAAAAAAATGAAGCAATAATAAAACAATAACAATAATAAAACTTATAAATAAATGAAGAAGAGAATGTCCCCAATTTCTACGAAATTGGGATTTTGATGTTCGAGCATAGCTCGCCGGATGCGGGAGTTACGCCGGCCACCGCAGCAAGTTGCGACGGAGGAGAAGGGCGCGCCGGACTGAAGTGAGGACGACCGAGCGACGGCGGCATGACGCCATCTCAACCGCAATCCACCGAAAACGAGTCGTCAGGAATTCGACCCAAACCTCGCGAGCACCAATCGGAGGATATCTCGCCGGAAAAATCGAGAAGAAGGCGACGAGGAAGTTGACCCAGATTTTCGAATTAGGGCTCTAATTTGGGGGCAGAATTATAGAAACGGAGAGAGAGGCAGCCGGCGCACCGGCGATTGACAACGTCGGCCGCCGGCGAATCGGAAGCAAGCCACGACGGAGATGAGGAATCAGCGCAGAAGATTGCATGAAGGAGAGTCGCAGATAGAGAGAGAGAGAGTCGTGCGTCGGACTGAAGGAGAAAGAAAGGATTGGATCTAATTTTGGTTGATCCGGGTCGGGTCCGGGTTGGAAACGGGCCACGGGCCAAGAGCCGGGCTGAGGATGGAGTTGGGCTGGTCCTCCTAAGCTGGGCCGAGCCTTAGATCAAATTGGGCCACAAATAATTTCTTTTGGGGGCCAGATTTAATTAACCTCCAACTCAGCATTCATTAAATAGAACGAACTATCCGTAATTATAATATTACGACAAGGCTATTCGCAAGGCTAATTAGTAAATCTTATAATTTAACCAAAAGTTAAATTATATCCTAAGATAATTGATTAAGATAATCAATTATAGCCAAGAATTGAGAAACCTCTCAATTAAATAAGAAGAACCTTAATGATAATAATCATTAACGAAAATTCTTAATAATTTAAATAGCAATAGTAGCGCTTCAATTAAGTCGATTTAGCGATTGAATCAAGAATCTCATTTTGATTCTTTGAATTAAGGTCAAGCGAAAGGAGACTGCAGCGGCGGAAGCACCTCAGCTAAGTAAAAGGAGAAGATAAGCTATCGAGGTGGGCTTTCTAAAATAAAAGAGTTTTATTAGCTGAAGTTAGTTCTTTTTAAAGAATTGTCATGCCATAAAGTTTTCAAGTTTATGTATGATGCCTATCTGTTATTGGCTTTGCCAAAATTTTATAAGAATCGAATTCGGGTCCTTGTAAGATAGCGATCTTACTTGGACTAACGTGCACAAAACGGCAAACCACCTTAGCGAGGGTGTGTCTGTCTGGCCTCCGCGGAAGGTGTACAACTTCCCGGATGCAAGTTTAGTTCGGATATGGCTGATTACTAAAGAACATAGGCTGCAGTCGCTTTTAAGTATCAAGCGTTTTAAGTACACATAGGCCTTTTTCACAAAAACCCTATGTGATACTCTTGCATGACTGACAATTAAAGAAAATGTTTTGGCAACGTGTCCACTGGGTACCTAGAGTACTCAGCCCTGTATATATTTCTCATGTGCAGGTTGAGCGAATTGGAGTGAAGTGGCCGGTGGAGCTTTTGTCGATCTTAAGAAGTCGAAGTCTCTTGGTGGTGCATGTCTTCATACATGCATCCGTTTCCGCTGTGCTCACTCGAATGTTATTTCGATTTAATTCGATTTAGTTATAATTTGATGACGTCATCATTGCACTTCGTACAATTTGTTTGGTTCCTGAACTTCTTTTGACATGATCGAGTCAAGTTATTAATTCTCCTTCGTCATTTATTTCTTGATCTTCGTATTATTTCCTTAAGTCACGAATTACCGAGCTAAGCTATTAATTAGCAAAGCGCGGTCGTGACACATTTAGTTTTAATTTATTCGGTATTAATTGAATTTTTGGGTTGATAAATCCATCACGAGAATATATATTATAGTTATATTTTAGAGGTAAATATTAATTCAGGTCTATAATATAATATATATATATATATATATATATATTTAATTTGGGAATAGCTCAAGGTTTATTTCGTTGTAAATTCACAAACTTTCCATAAATTCTGATTTTTCCCATAAACTATGAACTTTGATTTTAAATATATATTATAAGCTTTTCTGGAATTTCCCTCAAATCAAATTCCAAATTTCCAACCAAAATGTAACTAACTTGCACCAAAATTCAGGATCATGATTTTATTTTTCAACTTTTAAAATGACACATGATTAGTTGCCAACAACTGACATCGTGTAATGTCTTCATCGGTTCATCCTTTATCAATTATAAATTATATTATTACAAGCTACACACTTCACAAATTTTTAGTCTGGTTTTTATTTTATGGCAACTTTGAGAGAATATTTGATCAACCATATCACTATTAAAATTGTAGGTCGCGGGATAAGTGTCACACTAGAGGGGGAGAGGAGGGTTAAATACGCTTGAGTTGTCTTTTGACAACTTTTTTCGAATTTAGCCTCTTTCATTATATACCGCTTTTACAAAACAAATTATTAGTCCGGTGGGTGGGGAATATGCCGATTTAAAGGGATGTAGCGATAAAACCGATTTAAAATTCTCACCCGAACCGGTTCACATGTTTTCATGCGGAAAATAAATAAAGAGGGCCGTTTTAAGGTAAAGGCGAGGCGAGGGCGGGTTGGATTGGAACTGCGGAAAAAACAAACTCACCAACTCAATTCCGAAAACCCTAACCCCCGAACAAAGAACATTCGATTTTTTGGGGGGAATTGATTGCGAAATTGAATCGATTTTGTTCGATAGTTGCGGATCAGATCTTCGGTCGTTGCTGAATTGATATCGAATGGGGAAGAAGAAGAAGAGAGGGGCGGTGGATAAGGTGTGGTGCTACTACTGCGACAGGGAGTTTGAGGACGAGAAGATATTGGTGCAGCATCAGAAGGCCAAGCACTTCAAGTGCCATGTTTGCCACAAGAAGCTCTCCACCGCCGGCGGCATGGCCATCCACGTCCTCCAGGTTCACAAGGAACAAGTTACCAAGTCCGTATCTCCCTCCTATTTACCTTTCTTGAATTGTTTCCTCTTGTTTATTTACTTGTTGCTTCTATCGATGGACTTTCATGGTTTAATGTTTAGGTTTTAGGTTTAATATTTAGGTTTTATGCGTTACTCTGGATTTATTTCAAGAATTTGATAATGTTGGTGCCTGGATATCTCCTGATATGATTCGGCATTGTTGTTACAGAGTCCCAAATGCGAAACCTGGAAGAGAATCAACGGAGATCGAGATTTATGGAATGCAAGGAATCCCCCCTGATGTCCTGGCTTCACATTACGGAGAGGATGGTATTATGGGTTATTTTGCTTTATTCTATAATGTCTTTTCTGCATTCTAGAGTTACTTGAGGTTTTATTTTATAGCATATCTTCTTTCTTGCTATTTTTGGGATAGGGGCCAGGGATCGCTAACCTTAATTTCCGAAGAGTTTAATTTGTGGTCGACCTGCTTGTGGATTCCAGCTTCGTTTTATTTTGATTTCACCTTTGGCATGAAATCAGATACAAACAGTAGTAAAGTAAATCAACAAAGCTACATTATTTTGTTCACTTTAGGAATGAAAAACACAAAAAGCTAGATTTAAATCAAATTGAAACAAATCAAGTTTGTTTATGTTTGGGTTGAAAATTTCTCGGAGGTTTGTGTCAGGGTGTCTGCTTTATGCTAAAATGTTGCAAAATTTTTGGTCATGTATAAGAATCAAACACTTTGGAAAACCAAAAGTCAACAAAATGACCTGAACCTTGTGGAAGTTGAAACTTTTTGTGAAGTATATCTTTCTACTATATCCGTTTTGTTCTTTTTAACCTGTCTAGTATTTGAGTGGTGATGAGTCTGATGATTAATCTTCTGTATGTGTTGCCTATTCAATGACATTATGTTGATCCGTTTTTTTTACTTATCAGATGAAGAAAACCCTTCAAAAGCAGCTAAAGTTGATCTACCAACCTCCCAGATAGCTGGTGGTGTGATACCGGGATCATTATATTCTCCCCAGTCCATAGGGTTGATGCCTCCGAAGTAAGTTCCTCTGATACGTGCTCGTGTACTTTGTGCTACTCATATTATGACATATAGCTGTCTTATTTAACAAAAGTGGAAAGGGCTGGGACTTAATATTTCCTAATAATAATATGCTCCCCATTGGATGGTGATGTGAGATCTGAAATCTTGGATGTCTGTTGAGTGGAGGACTGCTAGGTTCTGTATTTTACGTGCTTGAGTCTTCTTATTCTATTAGAAAATTGATAGCTCAAACACCATGACCTTTCTTATTTGTACCGCAGCATCTCATGCCCCCCCCCCCAATACAAAAAGTAAAGTTCATGGGAATCATACCATAATATTTGATGCAACAACAATCTTCTTAAAGCAGTCATAAAACTATCTTGATACAGGATCGGATGCTCTAATTAGTCAATGTTACCACTCCATATTGGAGCGATGTTTCTTACCTGAATTACTTTGTCGTTAATGCAGTTACAATCCCAGAATACCTGGTCCTCCTGGTGGTTGGCAAATTCCACCTCGACCTCAACCGTGGTACCCTCAACACCCAACTGTTTCGGTACCGCTCCCTGGGCAAGCAGGGTTGCCTCAACAGCCTTTGTTTCCCGTGCACAATATTCGGCCTCCTATTCCATCTGCAGCACCCCCTGGGCTTCAACCAACATTGCCAATCACTCCGCCAGGGATGCCTGCAACTACACCTTCCATTCCTGTTTCTCAACCTTTATTTCCTGTCGTTCCTAACAGTAATGTTCCTCCTCAGAGCTCCCCGTTCTCTGCTCCTATGCCTCCAATGAGCTTGCCTTTAAGCTCTTCTTTAGAAATGAACAGTGCAGAACCTCTCTTTGGTGGCACTTTAGCAACCAATAATTACAGGCCTGTAGGAATCCCAGGTTAGTTTTTTTTTTCCAGTCTGTATTTACCTTTAATGATTTGATATCCTGTTTATTCCATGATTTGCACAATAATTCGCTGTTGTTTGATAAATTAAACTATACTCCCTCCGTCTCGCCGAATTCGCCTTGTTTCTTTTTTTGCCTTTTTTGGCACGTTTTTCCACGCTTCTCGATGATGGGTTTTAAAATGGATTTTTAAAGAAAGAATTCTTTAAAAATCCATTTTAAAACCCATCATCGAGAAGCGTGGAAAAACGTGCCAAAAAAGGCAAAAAAAGAAACAAGGCGAATTCGGCGAGACGGAGGGAGTATTGGAAAATCTGTATCTTGTTGTAACATTCCTTTTCTTATTTTTGCATTTCTTTTGTAGGTTTTATGTTTCTTGTATATTTGTTGTCTTTATAGTCAAAGTAGTTGTCATCACATGATCATGATCATATCCAGTTCTTTATTTCCTGAACACATTGTGCCTTGTATGGCGTGAGTTTTATATTTCTTTGTTTGTCAGTCGTGTTTACATTTCATTTTGATGATGCAATCTGATCCATCTCAGAGAAGTTGCATTTGTTTTTTGTTTTTTTTTTAATTTTTTATTTCAAAACTGCCGGACTACCAAGAGAAAAGGAAAAACAGATTACAGGAATGTAGTAAAGCTGATTTCTAGAACATTAAAGAAATACATCCATTTTTTTTCACATGCTAGTCCTTGACTATTAAGATTTAAAGAATCCGACAGTATTTTTTAATCTCCATTCTCATGTTTTTCCGTCTTACTACAGCCATACCTGCTGCTAATTCACATTCTTATGCATCCGGTCCAAATACTGGAGGTCCCTCTATAGGGCCACCTCCAGTAATTGCAAACAAAGCCCCAGCTACACAACCTGCAACTAATGAGGTCTACTTAGTTTGGGATGATGAGGCTATGTCTATGGTTAGTTATTTTTCTCTAATGTGAAATTTCAATAGACATGTTATCTTGCACCTAACCCTGTTTGCTGAGAAGTCTTTGAATTTCTTAAAAACTTTTCAGGAAGAAAGAAGATTGTCCTTATTGAAGTATCAGGTGCATGATGAGAATAGCCAGGTAAGTCATTAAAACCTTTAAATTAATATACTTCGGCCTGGATAATAGGGTTGAGTTAGTCAAGTATCCTGGTGGCTAGACTGTTTTTCAGTTCACTTGTTTACTCTTTTTTCACATAGATAAAGGTATTCTTCCTGTATGGCTTCAATTATATATCCAAATATAGACACATAAAACGTCTTTGCAACATGATCATGTAATTTATGTTACTTTCAATCCCCATTCACGTGATGAGCTGTTTTTTCGTTCTTGGCCACTGTCCGCTTGGCAAGCAATCCTGTCGATTTTGTGGTCAACGAAGGTTCAATTCAAGTAGGTACTTTCATTTTCGTTGCTAATAGTTAGTAATTCTGATTACCATGCCGCAATTTTCGAGGATCTCCTACTAGCTCCATCCAAGGTTATGAACAGAGTGTATGTATTTACTCTTTGGAAATTTGACTTTAATTTTTGACTTCTACCTATGGTTACTTGATAACTAAGTATTGGGTTTGGTGGAGTAACCATTACCCAACAGATTTTTGCCCATTCATGTCATCATACACTATATTTTTTAGATCGAACGTGAATTCAGTGGGCCAGGTCAGCTCCTTTTGCAAAGTTTGTATATATTGACTACAAGCAAAGCTCTAATTCTTTGACTGATAATGAGAAGATTGGCTTCTTTTGGCTGGCCTAATATCAACTTAATTGAATGTTCGTTTCAGATGAGTTCAATCGATGCAGCCATTGACAGAAGGATATCTGAGAGCAGGCTTGCTGGTCGCATGGCTTTTTAGAGTATTGATGGTGCCTCGTTCTAACTGGATTCAACAGCTGGAGATAATGTGTATCGATCGCAACAAAAGCATCTGTTGGTTTTAGCCTCTACCTGGTGCTGCTTCTTGCAATTCTTTCTATATTTAAATGTTGTATTTTTTAGGATATAGGTTTTGGGATTGCCCCTTCTATAATTTTACAGAGAATGTTTTATTTTTCTTTTATTTTTTTGAGTTTTATTATTTAGATTGGTTCTCAGAGTGTAGAGATTATGGACCAAGTGTACCTTGACTCTCATCAGAGGTTAATGCAGTTCGACTAGTTTTGACAAAGGGGAATCTGCCTCTGGCTGGTGATTTTGGATGATGAATAAATTTGGTACATGTAAAAGCGTCGATTATTTCATAATAGGATGCAACTTCTATATTATTCTCTTGTTTTTTTCGAAGATAGTATTATTGCTTCTGTTCTATCTCTCTCTGTCCCAGTTAAAGTGAGACTTTGCAACACATAATTGCTTTCTGCTCTCATCTATTTTCAAGTAAGATCCCATGTTTGAAAGTTGAAACTTTGAAATTTAACTTGGATGATTTCATGGTTCGAGAGAAATAAAGAAGCCAAATAGGTATATCACCTATGTTGCATAGGTGAGGGATGCGGAGGCGATCCGGCCACGCAGATATTGATTTTAAAAATTTACTGTACGATTCGGCAAGAATATGTCTGTGTATTTCTAATTATATACATATCACCTATTTATAATAAAAATTAATTAATTAATTAATTGCTACATTGATTTTATAGTAAATTTAGATTTTAAAGCAATATATGTAAAAAAAATTTATAAAAAAATAAAATAATTGTAAAAACAACCCCAAATGCATCCTAGATGGCACCCGATACACCAAGTGGCGTACAAAAATTTAAGATCGCTTCCATTTGGTTTTAATTAGTCATACATACATTTAATATTGTCGTCGAGTTTGAGTGTTAAATGGAAATGTACCTTCAAAAAGAAAAGAAAAAAAATGTAAATGTAGCATAAGACATTCTTCTGCTCAGTGATTTATTGTTTATAAATATGGACTGAAGGTAATAAACAGATCCCCAGAAAGACGTAAAGCTGATCGTTAGCAGGAATACGTACCACTTTGTGAAGTAGGTATCGTACTTGTATTTGCTAATTTAATCCTTGTCTTTTCAAAGTGGATTAATTTTTAAAACTAAAATAAATAGGGCTCATTTACTTGTAAAAATAAATAAATTAGGAGGGTAACGTAGTACTCTCTCCATACATGATAGATAGTCCCCATCTCCCCATTGCATTATCTAACCGTTCTTCCAAAACAAACATTTTTATATCTAAAATAGAAATAACATTTCTCACTACACATAATAAATACTCTCAACATATTCGTAAATTACACAATTTGCCCGTGTTGTACGTCCATTAAAAGCTAACTACATTTTATCCATAATTTTTTTCTCCTACAACCAATTTGATTTTAAAGCCTCTTAAAGAGTCAAATTTTCTTTTCCGATTTTGTCATAAATTGCTTTGTTTCTAAATGTTCGTAGTTGACCCTAGGAGACTATTTTTTTGAGACGAAGAGAGTATTAAAGTGAGACATTTTGTATTGCTGGTTGCGGTTTGTTCTGATCCGAGCACTTAATCTTCATACTAGTGTAATTAATAACTAAAATTCAACAAAATAACTAGAATTCCTTGGATTTGCTTGCTTAATATTTCATTTGTCCCAACGAACTTGATTCGTATACATCACACATATTCAAGAAAACGATTTGGTGATGATTAGAAATGATAACTCAAATTCTTACTGATGTCTAAATAGTCCTAACTAGAGCATACCCATAGTCCCATACTATACACATTACTCTCTCCGTCCCGTTCATCTTGACATATTTTTATTATTTTATTTTTACATATATTCAAAAAACGTATCAAGTTAAACGAGATGGAAGAAATACACAACAGTCGGGTAGTTAAAACATGTTAGGGTCCATTAATGTAAGGAGCAAAGTGGTGGTAATGATCCGACCAGCAGGCAATGAAGAGCGAGGAGAGAGAAAGCAATAAAGTGATCGGAGAGAGAGAGCAGAAGGCCGCCCATTTTCACTAAGCTGCAAACAAGTCAAAGAGAAAATAAATGCAGCAACAGTGCTCCACTCTAGCAATGCTACTAGGTTTAGGGTAATTAGTAGGCAATAAAAAACAAAACTAAATGTCATAAGTCGCATTTTCACCTCCGCTCCACTGTTGCAAGTCCCATTCTTTCCACTTGTGGTGGCCAACGCTTTTTCCGTTTATGGTTATTTCTTTCTCCTACCGAAACACGACTTTCCATATCTGATGCCCTTGCTTTTTTCCATTTAGGGCTTCTTCGGGGGCAATCATATTCATATCTGTGACTGTGAGATTAATTGACACCAACAATACACTGAGTGGTGGAGGACAATAAGTCTCTGACTTAGATTTGCAAAAACCCCACTTTTACATAAACCACCAAGAGCCAATTCATTTGCAGAAAGAGAATATAATTACTCACTCGAAGGAGAAACTTATTTATTAAGTTAGTAGCTACTAGCATAGCCTATCCCTCTGCTCTTCATCTCCTGGATTTCCTTTCCTTTTTCTTTTCTTCTTTTTTGATGAACAAAATCTACAACGAATTTTTTTACAATTTTTTTAATAATTTTATCTCACCCTGACCTGTGATATTTGGTTGGACGGACTCGGCTCGGTTTATTTACTCTTAGGCCCCGTTTGGTAGTCAAGAAAAATCATGAAAAACATAGATAAGAAAATTTATCTCGTCTTTTCCCATATTTGGTATCCGAAAAATATAATTTCACCGGCCCGCAAAATTGCTTGGGCCCGGACTAAATTCACTATTATACTTGCATATATTCCCTCCGGTTTTTTGAAGTTGCTACATTTTTTTTCGGTACGGGAATTAAGTAGGAGTGTTTAAGATTTTAAGTGGGTTTGTAATTGTGGAGTGTTTTGAATTAGGATTATAATTAATATATTATTTATATTAAAATAAAAAAATACAAAAATCAGAAATTAAATTATTTTATTTTATTTTCAGTTTAAATTTAATTATTTAATTATTTTTTTAATTTTTTTTTGGGCTTATTTTTTTTGCAATTTTCTGTAGTTTCTTAAACTTAAAACTGAACTTGAAGAATCTAAAAAGAAGGAGAATTACTTCAATTAAAATAAAACCTGCAAAGTTGTTATATCATTAAAAAAAATGGCGCCCTAAACACAAAAATTTGGAGCTAAATTACACCAAGGGAGAAAATTCGAATTTCCCCCCAAAAAGAAAAAGTACATAAACCTTCTACATTCACCCTACAAGCATTATTTTACTACACATTTCATTGTCTAATTTCTGCTCCTGAAGACTGAAGTGGAAAAGGGAAGAAAACACCATGGGCAAACACAAAGAGCTTTCTACAGCTGACAGGAATAAGGTTGGTCCAATTTCTGCTTCAAAGCTGCAACAATGGCAAACCAGCAAGAGGGGCGTTTAATGAAGCTGCAGCCAAATTCTGCATCACAAGATGCACAACTTCAAGGTACTGGAAAGCTGCAAAAACACAGATGCAGAGTAATGAAGTCATCAACTCAGTTTCTGGTAAGAAAACAAGAGCTAAAAGAATTCTGAAACATATAGATTATGCAAAGTTTAAAGCCATACCTAAGAATGAAAGGAGCTCTCAGCTGAAGATTTCTGTGAGAATGGAAGCGAGCAAAACTACAGTGCAAAGATGGTATAACATGCATCTTTTAGTAGCTCACACTTCTGCTCTACACCCTCAACTCACTCAAGATAACAAGTTCTTGAGAGTTCGGTTTAGTTTAGAAGCTTTAGAGTTGGATAAGATTCTGAACAGAATCAGATTCTCACATATGCAGAACATTGTGCATATAGATGAGAAGTGGTTCTACATCACAAAGGGCAGCCACAGATACTATCTTGCACCAGATGAAGAGGTGCCACATAGAACTTGGCAAAACAAGAAATTCATAGGTAAAATAATGTTTGTCTATGCTGTTTCAAGACCTCTCCTTGCTGAAAATGGAGAAGTCTTGTTTGATGGCAAAATTGGTAATTGGCCATTAATGGAATCATGTGTGGCTAAGAGGAGCTATAAACTCAGACCCAAAGGTACAAGGTACAACAAACCTATAGACTCAATTAATAAAGATGTGATGAAACAAACACTGATTGAAAGGGTGTGTTTTCCTACTATTTTTCATGCATAAACTCTATTAATAATTCGGTTACATGTATTGGATGTCAAAGAAATGCAAAAAGAACTTCATGTGAAAGCATTCAATACAACCTACTGCTTTATTAATATAGTGTTATGATATGATAACATGGAAAATGCATCATGCAGTCATCATTCATCATGTTTCTATGCATTTCTTTCCCTATGTACATTTCATTCTAGGTTATAATTGATCTCAGAAAATATATTTCATCACTGATCATAAACATGCAATAGATTATCCCAGCCATAAGACATAAATGGCCCTCAGCAGCAAGCAAAGACATAAGGATTCAGCAAGATAATGCAAAGCCACATGTGAAAGGTGATGATCCAGATTTTATGAGTGCAGCAAAAAATGGTGGTTTTAACATGAAGTTGGTTCAGCAACCACCAAACAGTCCAGACACAAATGTCTTGGACTTGGGGTTTTTCAATGCCATACAGAGTCTGCAATATGAAAGTGCATGCAACACACTTGAGGAACTAGTGAATGTGGTAATCCAAGCCTTCTACAACATATCCCCAACAACACTAAATAAGGTGTTCTTATCACTTCAAGGTGTCATGATTGAAATTCTGAAGGCTAAGGGACACAACAACTTCAAACTACCACACATGGGCAAAGATGCACTCATAAGGGCTGGAGAACTACCAACACATCTTGAAGTTTCAAAGCAAGTAGTCACAGAAGCACTGACTTTTCTACTTGAAGCAGGGCAGATAAATGGAATCATAGAAATAGGACACAGATTGGGGGTTGAAGCAACATTTGGAATATTGGATCTCTTTGGTAGCCTACAACTCTAAGGCTGGTGAAAGGCTAGTTTTTTGTGTAGATTTTGTGCAGGAATTACATTTCTTTTTGGGACAGATATGCACTAGTTTTTTGTTTATGCATTGGGGCAATGTATGCACTAGGTAGTCAAAAAAGGTGTGATCTTCAACCTTTTTTGAATTTGTAGTGCATTTCTATTTGTTATGTGTGGATTTCAGTAGCATACTAATGATATTTCTATTTCAGTTTATGAAACACATAATATCACACATAGCAAATGTATCATAGCAAACCAACAAAGGGGCATATTCTAATCCATCAGCTATAACCTACACATAAAGGGCCTAACCAAGAACACATGCAATCACAAATAATCTGTAATATCCCAGATTTTCTTATTAAAATTTAGCTTTTATTATTATTATTATTATTATTATTATTATTATTATTATTATTATTATTATTATTATTATTATTATTATTATTATTATTATTATTATTATTATTATTATTATTATTATTATATATGTGTGTGTGAATTAGAATGAGTTTCTAAACTAAAAATATATATGCATATCTATACATATGTATATATTTAGCTAATATACGTGTAATACATATATTAGTATACTAAATTAATATTATATTATATATGTCATGCATGAATAAATATATAGGTAACTAATATGGTTACCATGCATGTACTAGTTAAAATGCATGGCTTCTAAGTTTATCTATACTTGTCGGCCACCTTATGCATTAGATAAAAGTTCATTTTATCAAGTAAAAACTTATCTACCTAGCTAATATATATACGTGTTTTATTGTCCTAAATATGGAGTGTTGACTCATCAATGCTATATAAGATGACTAATCGAGCCTATTATATTTTGGGGCTATAAATACAAGTCTTTCGAAGCCATTTTATTCATTCCTTGAATTTACAAGTTAGTATCCCAAATATTCAATACGTATGCTATAAATACTATTAGTAGTACAATATTATCAAAGAGCATCTGTAGCATCCGACAAGAGATTAAGGATTTAAGTATCTCAAGTTATCAGGTGAGGCTCTATACTTACAAAGTATTGTTTGAGTTATTAAGCTCTGATAAAATGGGATTATCCATGAAAATGTTTTAATGTGTTATTACATGTTTAAGGCTCTTATAATGTATGCGATCGGGTCTTTCGGTTGGTCTAACACACTAATCGAGAGGCTGTACGCACAGTTAGAAATCGTTGGGTTGATCACCAATTGATTCTAACTTGAGGGGAGAACCTCTGGATGAAATTCCATTGTCTCCAAATCATGGCTCCATTTGAAAAGGAAAAAGGGATCCGACGGTGGTAATGTCCCGGGATCAATATAAGAGTAACATGGTAACAGGGGCGGACCTACGTGGGGGCTAGTGTGAGCTGAAGCCCCCACGGTAGGTCGCCGGAGCATAGGTATATATATAAGCCATCGGAGGTCAGCCCCCTGCAGCGGCGCTGTTCACGCTGTTCTCGCCCTGAAGGTTGAGGAAGAACAAAGGACTTCTATTTTTTTTAATTTCGTTTCTAAGGTTAGTGGGCCGCAAATGGGCTTCGTTTTAGTTGTTGTTTATTATTATTATTATTATTATTATTATTTAATATATATTCTTATCTTGCAGCAGTTTCAAGAAATAAAAACCCGCACAACTCAGTTGCCTCTTCCTCGCAAGAGTTAGCTACTTAGCTAGTAACAATTTAGTAAGTATGTTTTTGAATCTTATGTTCAAATTCTGTAAAACAAATTAAGGTTGAAATATTATATATTCTGTCGATAAAACTAATGTTCAAATTCTGTAAAACAAACTAAGGTTGAATCTTATGTTCAAATTCTGTAAAACAAATTAATTTTATCCTGGGTCCGTCCCTGCATGGTAATACACATGCGCGCGCAATCATGAAAACAAGGTTTTGTGTGCATGGAAGTAAATGATTTCAAAACCCTTCTATGTATACTCTATTATCATGGATATTCTTTTTATGAAAAATGTTTTTGGCACAAGCCCACTGGGTACATTAGTACTCAGCCTGCAATTCCTTTCCAAATGTTTTGCAGATTAAGGAGCTGGTGGAACAGGCGAAGCTAGAGAGGACAGTTGTTGTTGCTAATGTATAATAAAAGCTTCCGCTACGCCTATAAATAAAATCCCTATGTTTTCGTACACCACAAGTTATATATAATATTACGGGTACTCAGACAAATCGGCCAGCATGGGTTGTTCGGCTTAGCCAAACCCATAGTTTGAGCTGTATGTCCTGATCCCGTATTTAAATATTATATTATTTTATGTCTACGGGTATTCAGACACAGGCGGCCGGTACGGGCAGTATGATTTATCTACCCCATAGTTCGTGCTGTGGGTCCCGATCCCGTATTTAATTTCTTAACAATAGGATTAAATATCCCTAAGCCATGAGCTCCTTTCTATCCCCGCTTCTTAATTCCAACCCCTTGCCACGACCCGACATACGTGCCTTCCCTCGGGAACTGGGGCGTGACATAATCATAATCACTGCATCCACAATGAGCATGCAAGAAACACTGCATCCACATAAAACCTATAGATCCAATCGATATCAAAGCATCGAGAATCTACAGAGATCTCAGAAAATATACCACATTCAAAATCAGCCATTTTCTGCCCTCATTTGTGCGTCCAACTCCATGCACTCTCTGTCCACTTCGGCCACACAAGCCTCCCAAGTGTCTCCGGCTAGGTCAAAGGGACACCATGGAGGAGAACTTGTAATCTGTCTGTCATGGTTCTCTTTTACTCCGGCTTCCTCCACGCTGCTGGAGGCCCAACAAAGGAGGTACGAATGGGGGAGTAGCAGTGGAGTTGACCTCGGACGTCGGGTGTCCGATCGCCACCAACCAGCCCACCGCTCCGATCCATCATCGCGGCGAGGGGGCGGCGATCGACATCCGGTCTCGACCCAATAACCGCCAACGGTTTGGCCGCTCTCGGAAAAGGGGTGTAGCGCTCTGGATGTCACAGATTGTTGTACGGTGGCGGCAAGATCGGTTCACCCAACGGCCACCGAGGCCAATTTCGCGGCGAGATAGGCTCACCGTTCGGATAGATCCAATCGGGGTGACCTATCTCGGAATTGCAGACAGATGGAGGAACTAGGGTTTACAGTGAGAGAGGGATATCGCATTTTAGGGCTAAAAATGAGATAGGTTTTGGAGAGATCCAACCGTCGTCGGCCATTGAAGGAGTGCAGAGATTGAAGAGTTTCGGCGAGGAAGAAGAAGCGGTGGAGAGAATGGGGCGAAGTGGAGTGAGAGAGGTGAAGTTGTTCTTCACAATTAGGGTTTAGAAAAGAGAATTGGGTGGGTTGGTTGGATTGAATTTAAGTTGGGTAGGTGGAATATATTTAATTGGGTTGGGTTGGGTAGATTTAATTAGTGTTAATTAATTACAATAAGGGTCCAATTAATTCTGCCTAATTTTTTTACTAATGTTAAGCTTAAATTGTTAATTTTTGCCAAATTAGGAAATGTATCAACTTGAAGGGACCGTCCCAAAAAGAAAAGTGTATCAACTTGAAAAAAACCGCAGGGAGTATTATCCCGCCTCTACCCCATCATAAGTCGTGATAAGTATTGTTCAATTTTAATTATCAATTTTTTATTTCAATTTTAATTATTAATTTTTTATTTTCAATTTAATTATCAATTTTTTATTTTCAATTTTAATTATCATTTTTATTTTCAATTTTAATTATCAATTTTTATTTTCAATTTTAATTATCAATTTTCAATTTTGACAAGATTTTCAATTTTAATTATCAATTTTTTATTTTCAATTTTAATTATCAACTTTTTATTTTCTATTTTAATTATCAATTTTTACAAGATTTTCAATTTTAATTATGAATTTTTTATTTTCAATTTTAATTATCAATTTCAGTTTTGACAAGATTTTCAATTTTAATTATCAATTTTTTATTTTCAATTTTGTTCTTTTTATTTGCAAAATACAAAAAAAAAAATATATTTTTTTTATATATTTCAATTTTGCTTTCTTTCAAGGGTAATTTCGTACTTTTGTAATTTGGCTTGATTTAAAATTATTCTACCAAACACACAATCCAAGATATATATGTTTGTACCAAACACACAATATATTTCTTATCCCAACTTATCATACTTTTTTTTATCTCAACTTATCACATATTTTCTTATCTGCCATTTTCTCGGTATTGCTACCAAACGGGCCCTTATGATAATGCCATGTTGATGTAGGGTTTGGACTCTCCTTTGAAAAAATTCAAATGATATTTTATGTCCCAATTTTGATGTCGCAATCATGTCCCAAATATTAATTTTTATTAGTTTTATAATTTGTTTATAAAATTAAGAAAAATATAATATAATTAATTATAATTAACATTTATAACTAGAAATTAAAATTTTGAAAAATTATGTACCATAGCTTTAAAGTTATCAATTTTATCTTAACTAATAAAACTGAAATCAAATTAGATTAGTGAATCCTATGTAATAATTGTCAAGTTACAATAAATCAAAATATATTTGACTTGACAACGAAGTGCAACTCAGTTGGTAAGGCATTTCCTCTCCAATCAAGAGGTTGGGGGTTTGAGTCACCTAGAGTACGTGTGTGTGTGAGTGTGTTATGTTTACCGATCAAAATATATATATATATATATATATATATATATATATATAGGGGTGAGATCTCGTACAAATGAGGTTTTCTGTAAAAAGTAAAAAATGATGCACTATATGCACAATTATAATGCACGATATGTACAATTATAATGCACTGTGCTCATAATGCATTGTCAATACTATCATAATGCATCAGTCATCATAATGCATTTTCAGTACAATTATAATACACCAGTTAATCTGGGCCATAGATTACACCAAGATAAAAAAAATCCTAAAGATTTAAAAAAATATTAAATTTAGAATGCATTTGATATATATACTAAAATTGAGACAGATGAGACAAAATTAAGCTCCTGTTGTTTTATCTTGGGCCGATCTTCATCTCATATTTTATCTTAGTTAGATCAACAAAACACTTAGCTCATCTATCTCATACTGGTGTTTGGTTGAGCTTATTAACTCCTTAAAACAACTTTATAAGCTATTTGACTGTTTATGTATTTCTAGTATATACAATTCCATTTGATTTTTATTAAAATTATGAATTTCAAAATTTCAATTTTTCAATTTTTTTATTTTTTATTTTATTATTTTGGTGGTTGTTGTTGAACTTATAAGTTCTTTAGAGCATCTCCAGCCGCAAGCCTGTTTTAAGGGCTTGCGGCACTATTCCGGTGAACTTTATAAGTTATTTGACTGTTTATGTATTTCTAGTATATACAATTCCATTTGATTTTTATTAAAATTATGAATTTCAAAATTTCAATTTTTCAATTTTTTTATTTTTTATTTTTATTATTTTGGTGGTTGTTGTTGAACTTATAAGTTCTTTAGAGCATCTCCAGCCGCAAGCCTGTTTTAAGGGCTTGCGGCACTATTCCGGTGGGGAGGGGCTCTCTCCAGATTTCATCTCCAGCCGCAAGTCCTTTCCCCGGGTTCTCTCTTATTTTTAATTCATTTTATTTATGATTTTCGATATGTTTTTTTAATTCAATTTTCTGATTAACTTCGGCACTTGATTGCCAAAACTCATGTTCGGCTCCCTCCGGAACGTCCTCCAAATTAATCGGCTCCTCAGCTTGTTTGCCTTTTCCTTTATTTTTTCTTTGGGCGACTGCTTTTTTGTTCCCCATCAGGCGGGAGTGTTCCGGAAAATAGTCATCCTCTTCCACAGCTTCTGCGTCGGGATTGCTGGAGTTGGACGACCCGTCGTTGGCTAGCCGTTGCCTTGCAACGGTATTATTATTTTTTATTTTTTTTGGCTGAAAATCGGTTTTTTTTATTAAAAAAAATTAATACCTGGCTGACGTCATAATGACGTCAGCACAAGGGGGTGGGCGGGCGCGAGCTTGGGCTTGGCTCGCACACGGGCTCGAGCCCCTCACCGACGGTGGGCTGGAGATGCTCTTATGTCATCATTTGAAAATAGGCTTAGCCAAACATAGTAGTATGTCCCTATAAGTTGAATCAACCAAGCACTTACCTAATCTCCTGGATTTCCTTTCTTTTGTGAGTTAATCCTTTTCAAGTGGTCCAATCCCAACACAACGTTCCAAATTAAAGCAATGCATGAAGAGTGGGAAAAATTTACAGCTTCATATAGTTAGCAGCGAAGCTCTAGCTAGTTGTTGTTTTCTTTTAATTGTGATGGTGATCGATGGAGTATTTCTTTTTTGCATTTCTCCTTTTTGTGAAAAATAAAGTGATCGAATGCATTCATAACTTTCTGTGTGTCTGAACAGTTTAATTAATAAGTGTGAGGTGAGGTCAGGTCTGGTGCACGTCCTTCCTTCCTCGGCATTGACAAGAAAACACTGAAATGATAGATGCATCCATCATGAATGACTTAATTTCAGTGCCTTTTTCCCCCAAGAGAGAGAATGAGAGAGAGCTTCATTATTTCTCTTAATTATACTCATCACCATCATTATATTATACTCCCTCCGTCTCATTGAATTCGCTTCGTTTTCCTTATTGGGCCGTCTCACCCAATTCGCCATGTTTCCTAAAAAGGAAAGTATTATCAAAAAATAAGGGATTCTTAAATATTAAAAAATCCTCACTAATTATGATTAAGTAATCCTAATCTAATTCAACAACTCCCCACCTACCTTCATTTATTAGCCCAACTCAAACAAAAGAAAAGAAAACCCTAATCTGCTAACACACTACGCACACAATTGGAAAAAACCCAAATTCTCTAAAATTATCTTTCCCTCGTCTCTTTTGCTGAGGAACCCTAATTCTCACCCTCAATCTCATGTCTTCTCCGATGCCAAAGCCGGTCGCCATGGATAACAATCCTTCGCCGGCAAGCAGTCCAGATCAATGGGTCACCGTACGCCGCCCCCCCATCGCCATGACGAAACGGAGCAAGAGGCTGAAGCGGGAGTGTACCCCTTCCACCGCCGAAAATATTCTGAGCAGTGGGCTCGCAGGCGGCGACTGGTGGTCCGACGCTGGACCTCCGGACTCTCCACCTCCTCAAAACCCGTACCCATCTCTTTGAAGCCTTGGAGGTACGGGAATCTTCGGAATCCCGATAGATCTGGCACGTCTTTGGCTTTGCTGGAGGCCGGCGGTAAGCGAGAGGTACCGTCGGCTTCTCTGCCGTCGCCTTCTCTGCTGTGTGCTTCTCTGCCCAGCCCTCTTCCGTCGTCTTCTCTGATGTCGGCTTCTTTACCGTCGGCTTCTGTACTGTCGGCTTCTCTGCCCATCCCTCTTCCATCGCCTGCCACTGCATGTGTGAGGGGGCTACCGGAAGGATGGCCTAAGAGCCACCCATGGGAGCTTCCATTCTTCCCGACTAAGGAAGAATTCTCTGTTAATGTATTAATGTTTCATGCATGTAAAATGCTTAGTCCTCTCTGGTTTAGCTGCTTGGTTTGTTGGTTGGTGGCATTTCTGTGATGAATTCTGGATCAGCATTGATTGTTGGAATATGTTTGGTTGTTGGAATTCTATGATTCTCTCTATGCATCTATGTGTTGTTGTTCATTGCTTGTTGGAATATGTTTAGTTGTTCATTAGCTGGAATTGATATGGATATTGTTCAATTCTTGGCATACAAATTTGAGCAATATAACTTGCATAAACTTAGATCACTTCCATTACTATAAAAGATGAACAAAATGCTTAGAGAGATACAAAAAAAATGCACTTTCTAGTCCAAAAGTACAAGCATGTCTTTGCTTTTGATAACAAAAAGTGCAACATTGTCCCTTACTAGTCAAAAAGTCTTGTGCCTGCTTCAAATTGATATCAATCCTGTCAGTTGTTCAATCCCAAGTCTATGCATCAAGGCCTCTATGCCATTTATCTGCCCTTCTTGGATTAAATAGTCAATGCAGTCTCTTGCCAACTCCAATGGGACATCTAGGTTATCTGGGAGTGCATTTGCCCTTATCAATGCCTCTTTGCCCATGTGTGGCAATTTGTAGTTGTTGTGGCCTTTGACCTTCAATATTTCTGTCATTACACCTTGTAATGATAAGAAAACATTGTTAAGAGTTGAAGGCTGCAACTCATAGAATGATTCCATCACTGCATTCACTAAATCATCCACTGTTTTGCAAGTTATTTGTTGTTGCAGTGACTGAATTGCCCTGAACCACCCTAGGTCATTCACATTGCAATCAGGGCTATTAGGTGGTTGTTGTACTAAGCAAATGTTAAAACCATCTGAACTAGCAACTGCTCTGAATTCTGGATCAGAATCTGTGATATGAGGCTTTGCATTGTCTTGTTGAATTATTATGTTCTTGCTTGCTCCTTCAGGCCACTTGGCTTTTATAGTTGGAATCACCTGCTTTCATTGTGTAAATTTGTTGGCTTGAATGAGATAAATGTGCTGGATAAGATAAGGTAAAGTAAGGAATGCCAAAACATGATCAATGATGAAAAACTTAATTCTGAGATCAACTCATACATGTACCTTGTTGATTAAAGTTTCTTTCATCACCTGTCTTGTGACAGAATTTATTGCTTTGGTTTCTAAGGTTCCTCTATCTCTGT
The DNA here is from genome assembly GCA_001642375.2 of Mentha longifolia. Taxonomy (NCBI): domain Eukaryota; kingdom Viridiplantae; phylum Streptophyta; class Magnoliopsida; order Lamiales; family Lamiaceae; genus Mentha; species Mentha longifolia. The sequence goes on from CM038119.1 coordinate 22,921,019, forward strand.
TTCTTGACCTTCTCTGTGCCTCAACTTGATGAGTGAATGGAAAAATTCCAATTTTACCATCAAACAATACACTCCCATCCTCATTGAGGATGGGTCTTGAGACAGCACACAAGAACATTATCTTCCCAATGAATTTCTTGCTTTGGCAAGCTCTGTACGGTTCTTCCTCATCAGGGGTCAAATAGTATCTATTTGAACCCTTGGTGATATAGAACCATTTTTCATCAATATGCACAACATTGTGCATATTCTGGAATCTTAGCTTGTTCAAGATTCTATCAAGATGTAAGGATTCTAGTGAAAACCTAATTCTAAGAAATTTATTATCTGCAGTCAAGTAGGGTTTGATAGAATTTGTGTGTGAAAACAGGATGTGTTTTTGATGCCATCTGCAAAGGGTGCTTCTACTGATATTGATAGGATTTTCCATAGCCTTTAAACTGCTTTCCATCTTTCTCAAAGTTGTTCTTAGACTTACATCAAGACTCTTGATGACTGCAAAATCAGGTGTGTGCTTCACCCATTGCTTTCTATTCTTATGCCCAGAAATACTTTGAATTGGCTTACCTTCATCTCTTTGCTTTTTTGCAGCTGCCCAAAGTCGACTCACACAAGATCTGGAGACATTCCACTTGGTTGCAGCTTCAGTTATGGCTCCTCTCCTTGGCTTCCCATTGGTAGAAGTTGTAAGGATGAACTGGATGATCAAAGTCCGGCCAGCAGTCGTTTGATTCTTCGGTGGCCTCACCATCTCAGCAACTTGTTCTTCTTCCTCTTCAGTTTTCTTTTTTTTTTTTATCAAGAAGAGTTGTAGAAATAGGGGAGATGCTGTCTGTGTTTATACTGAAATTAGCTAGTTTCCCTCCTTAGTTATTGTTTGAATATTGGTGGGAAAGTGCATATCAATGAAAAGTTCAAAATTAGTACTCCTTGATTAAGATTTCCTTCTACTTGAAATGCAATTCTTTATTTTTGCTCCTTAACCCCGATTTTAATTCTGAAAATGTAATTTTTTTTGTGCTCGAAATTGTTAAGGATACCAAAAAAAATATATATCAAAATTAATTAATTACCGAAAAAAATATAAACATAATTTTTATTTATTTAATTTTTAATAATTAAAATGTTGTTACTATTCACTAATCATTTATCTACTTTACTTAACAAACACCTTAAACACTCCTAACACTCTCTTCTTAAGCTCCGTGCCGAAAAGAAACGAAGCGAAACCAATGAGACGGAGGGAGTATACTTTATCTGTCCCACTTCATTAGTCCAATATATTGAATATATGTAAATAGGGCTAGGGCTGACAAAGTAGCAGGCCAAGCCGGCTAAGCCCGAGCCCACCGAGTTTTTGGAATTTTTCGGGCTGGGTCAGGCTGGTCATGTAATGTTATAATGTGATAGTTGTGATCACATTAAATATTTTAATTTTTTGCTTCATATATAAATGAATCCACAGTAAATAGGACATTCATATAATGTTATAATGTGACAATTGTAGTCACATTAAATATTTAAATGTACCCGCGGTGGATCGGAGAACATTGATGTAATGAGATAATCAAGTCTCAAGATATTCTAATAATTCTTGTAATTTAAAATGAAAGTAGTTATTCATATTCTTTATATGCCTAAAAATACATATTTCAAATAAGTAATTTTTTAAAAAAAATGTATGTTACTATATTACACTCGTCAAGATAAAAAGTAAATATAGAAAAGGAAAGGGGGCCGGAAGGGATTTTTTTTTATTTTTTATTTTTTATAACAAGGAAAGGGAGAAGTTTTTTTTTTTTGAAAGAGAAAAGGGAGAAGTTAAAAAGTAAATATATCAAATAAAGCTAGACTAACATTTATAGAATTGAAATTTTGCAAAAGCTATGTTAAATAAAGGGTAATTAATGGAGCAACATTTACTCCATCCGTCTCGTTGAACAAGAGACGCTTTTTTAATCAGAACATTTCTTTTTTATGCTAAAATTAGCCTCAGCCCACTTTTTTTTTTTGATCCGGGAAAAAAACTTTATTAAAGCTCAACATGGCACCAGTGGTGCCCAACCAGAATACAGGGAAACAACAGAGAAGGAAGAAGAAAAAAACAGAGACGACCACCCACCCACAATTAAACCTTTCATTCATTATAGGCTAATGACACCTCTAATATACCTTGCACACGTCATTTAATTACCTTACTTGGTTATCGTGCATAAAGTAACGTCCCCTTTTTAATGAGACGGAGGAAGTAGTATTTTTTTATATTTTTTTGACAAAACATAGTAGTGTTTTAGTTAAGAAAATAAATAAATAAATCACTTTATGAAATAGTAATACAATACATACAAAAAAAAAGGTGGGGAAAAAAAGCGCGGGGTGGTGGCGAGTAGGGTTTTCGAGTCGAAGGTATAAAAATACGCCGGCTAAAACACCTAAAATTTCCTTTCATTTCTCTCTATCAATCAATGGGGGTGGATCGACTGAGCGCGCTGCCGGAGCGCCTACGCATTGATATTATCCGTCGCCTTGGTTCGAAGGAAGCAACCAAGACTGCAATTCTCTCTAGGCGATGGAGGTTTCTCTGGTCGGATTTGCCCTTTTGTTTTCATGACACGAGTAAGGATATCGAGGCAAAACGAAGCTTCGCGGCCAGCGTTCACGCGGCTCTCACTGTCCGCGGAAGTCGAGCTCTCGAACAGCTGAGCGTCGAGTTCTTTTACGACGGACGCCTCGCCTCCGACGTCAATTCCTGGCTTAATTTTACCGCCAAAAACAAAGTGAATGAGGTCTATTTGTGTCTACTTCCCGATTATGACAACTTCCGTCTAGACAGGTACGAATTGCCTCAGGTGATATACTCGAGTTCGTCCCTGACGGCATTGTCAGTGGAAAACTGCATCATCGCGTCGGTGAAGACACCGGTGGAGTGGCGGTGCCTGAAGACTCTGTGGCTGAAGTTTGTGGATATCCGGCAGGAAACAATTAGGGTTATTCTATCAGGTTGTCCTCTTTTGGAAAACCTATTTCTTGATGGGTGCAGGGGATTCAACCGTTTGGAGATAGGAAGCCGTAGTTTTCATTGTCTGTCGGTGACATACTTTCCCGACGGCTTGCTGGAGATCTGGGCGCCATACATGAAGCAATTGCATCTGGATGACTTGGATTGTACATCAATTGGAAGAAGAATGGTGCTATTAGAAAACGTCGAATCTATTAAATCTGGTGAATAAACATGAAAATCGAAGAAATTGCAGAGAAAATTTCATTCATTCATCGCCGGAAAAATAAGAGAGAAAAATCCGTACATGCAAGGTTACGCACTGTTCCTATTTAAAGGGAACAACTGCCAACAAAAATTAACCTAATGCACGTGGCTACATTATACTGATCCACATGTATGCTTACTAGGCTAAGAAATAAAGAACAAAACGTGAAAGGAAATAACAACTTTAATTAATCCGAGCTCTTCTTCTTCATGCCGAACTGCCGAACTCTTCTTCTTTGATTTATCATCTTCACACTCTCCCTCAAGATGAGCATGGATATTAGACAAGCTCATCTTGCCAAGAAGTCGTGTAAAAGGTCCAACAAACAATGGCTTTGTGAACAAATCAGCAAGTTGCAACTCCCCCTGAACATGTAAGGGCTTTACCATACCTGACTTATACCTCTCTCGAATGGTGTGGCAGTCAATTTCAATGTGTTTGGTGCGTTCATGAAAAGCTGAATTTGAAGTGATATAAACGGCAACTTGATTATCACAAAAGAGCGGGACAAGTTTTGTTCTCTTTATTCCAAAATCATGTAGCAAAACATCCAACCATGATACCTCACATGCTGCTTGGGCCATAGAGCGATATTCAGCCTCAGCCGATGATCTAGAGACCACCCCTTGTTTCTTGGATCGCCAGGAAATCAGAGAACTTCCAAGAAACAAGCAAAATCCTGAAACATATCTCCTACTGTCAACACATGTACCCCAATCTGCATCTGCAAACACACTTGGTTCTAAACTAGCGGAAGATGAATAGAATAGACCCAAACCAATACATCCTTTCAAATATCTGAGTACCCTATGAGCAGCTGTGAGGTGATGTGCATCAAGGTGCTAATAAGTACTGACTCAATTTGTGTACTACAAATGTTATATGAGGCCTTGTGATGCATAAATATAACAACCTCCCAATCAATCTTCTGTAACTTTTAGGGTCTGGAAGACGATCACTACCTGATTGTTGTAGATGCGAACTGGGATCCATAGGTGTAGAAGTGGGTTTGCAACCTGTGAGGCCAGTGTCATTGAGAAGATCCAGCACATACTTTCTTTGACAGATGGAAATGCCTGTAGGGTTCTGTGCAATTTCAAGTCCGAGGAAATACTTAGGTTTCCCCAAATCCTTGAAATTGAAGTGCTTTCCAAGATAAGCCTTGAACTGTTCTACCACTGAAGATGCATTACTAGCAATCAAAATATCATCCACATAGATGATAACTCCCATATAGACTCCCTCTGAGTGCAAGTGAAAATAAGACTCATCTGCTAGTGATTGTTTAAGACCAAAACTCAGTAAAACTTCAGTGAATTTAAGGTACCATTGTCTGGATGCCTGCTTCAGGCCATAGAGTGACTTATGCAACCTGCAAATAAGATAATTCTACCCCTTCTCAGTGATCAAACCTTTTGGTGCTTTCATGTATATTTCCTGCTCAAGACTCCCATACAAGAAAGCATTATTTATGTCCAAGTGAGTGAGAGTATATTGTTTTGCAGCAGAAATAGCTAACATCAACTTAACAGATACTAGTTTGGCTACAGGAGAGAAAGTGTTCAAATAGTCAACACCTTCCTGTTGAGTGTAGCCTTTTGCCACCAACCGAGCCTTATATCTTTCAACTGACCCATCTAATCTAAACTTCACCTTGTAAATCCACTTACACCCAATGGCATTTTTCCCTGCAGGTAAGGGAACTAAGCTCCAAGTGCAATTTCTCTGCAGAGCCTCTAGTTCTTTATTCATGGCATCTCTCCATTCACCATATGCAGCCGCTTGTTCAAATGTGGATGGTTCAGGCACACTAGTGATGGAAGCAATGAAAACTGAATAATTAGGACTGAGGTTGGAATGTGTAAGATATGAGCTAAGTGGATAGGAGAAGTTTGTTTGAATTGATGCACAGATGTAGTCATTCAGGTAAGATGGTGGTTTAATCACCCTACCTGATCTAGTGGTGTTAGGGTGAGATGGAAGAGTGGAAGAAGCAGGTGTATGACTAGGAGGAATGAGTGGTGGATTGGAAGAAGAAGCAGGAAGAGAATTGCAAGGGGAAGAAGGAGGTGTGACAGGAAATGTCACAGGAAATGGTGTCAAGTGTTGTGGTGTTTTAAAAGGAAATGCCTCCTCATGAAACACCACATATTTCTGCTGATGAACACCTTATTAGTTGAGATATCTAGGACCTTGTACCCTTTATACCCTGAGGGATACCCCAAGAACACACACTTGGTGGCTCTTGGTGAAAATTTGTGCCTGTTTCTGTCTAGAGTAGAAACAAAACACAGATACCCAAAACTCCTAAGATGAGAATATTTGGGGATTTTCTTGAACAATACTTGAAATGGTGTTTGATTATGAAGCTGGGAAACTGATGAAGGAATCCTATTAATAAGATAAGATGCTGTAAGAATGCAATCACCCCAATAGCCAAGAGGTATATGTGACTGAAAATAGAGACTTCTTGTTATATTTAGGAGGTGTTGATGTTTCCTCTCTACTCTAGCATTCTGTTGAGGTCTCTCAACACAAGAATGTTGAACCAAAGTTCCAAAAAGATTGAACAAGGAAGCAAGTTGGAATTCACTACCATTATCACATCTAACTGACTTGATATTTTTCTGAAACTGTGTTTTCACTTGATGGAAAAACTGAGTTAAGGCAAGACTCACATCAGACTTTTGCTTTAAAAGATAGGTCCATACAAACCTAGAACAATCATCAATGATGGTGAGGAAGTATTTTCATTGTTAATGGTGACTGGAGTAAAAGGTCCCCATACATCAAGATGAATCAAATCAAAAATAGAAGCATAAATTGTATCTGAAATGGGAAAACTAAGCCTCTTATGCTTAGCCAATGGACAAATCTCACAAACTTTGTTTGATACATGTTTCAAAGGAATAATGGAAGACAAGAGTTTAAGTTTCTCAGTGCCTAAATGGCCTAGTCTACTGTGCCAGATATCTGGACTTATTACAGAAGCAACACTAGAACTATGTGATGGTGAAGAAGCTGATGACTGAGGAAATGATGTTTGGATTTGATCAAGCACATAAAGGTTCCCAAGCCTTCTACCCATCCCAATCTGAATTCCCATGGAAGCATCCTGGATAATACAGTGGTTGTGAGTAAAAGAAACTGTGTAATTGCTAGAAGATGTGAGACTACTAACTGAAAGTAAATTATAGGAAAAACTGGGAACATGAAGAACAGACTTAAGAGTAAGATTGCGTGTGAGCTGAATATTTCCTACATCTAAAATGGGAACTTGCTGAGAGTTGGGTAAAGTGATGAAAGCTTTATCTAATTTAGTAAGATGATTGAACAAAGAAGATGAACAACACTCATGATGTGTGGCTCTTGTATCTATGATCCAAACATTCTTGGAGTGAGTAAAGGCTGCTATGAATGGGGTTAAGGAAAACATACCGCTGAAGGAAGGACTGAAGTCTGAGGAACCAGTGGATGAATTTGCTGGTCCACTTTCTGAAGATATCCTTTGTCCTTGAATTTGGGACTGCAAGAAAGAGATCAACTGATGGCACTGCTCTGCAGATAGAGCAGGAGGAACAGGAGAAGATGTGAAAGAGGATGGAGGTTGTGGAGGCTGTGAATTACCAGAACCATCACAGTGAACCTGAGCACCTAAGCATCACCACTGAAACCACGCCCCCTACCTCTTCCAAAACCTGGGGAAAACCATGCAACTGGAAGCACTTATCCACAGTGTGGTTAGTTTTCTGACAGTGAGTACAAAACAACTTGTCTCTACCCCTACCACCAAATCCCTGTGCTGCATTAGCATAACCAAGTACTTCACTAGCTGAAGGAGCAATAGAAACTGGGGAAACACCTATTCCCTTCTGCCTTTCTTCTTGAATCACAAGTGAGAAAATTTTTGACAGACTTGGAAAAGGATCAAGACTCAAGAAATGTGATCTAATAGCTGAATATGAGTCATTTAAGCCCATAAGGAAATGTGCAACAAAATCTCGGTGTTGATAATCTCTCCATCTTTGTGAAGCATCACATCTACAACCATTACAATCACACCACCCTTTAGGCTGAAAATCTAAGAACTCATCCCACACAATCCTAAGATCTGTGTAATAAGTGTTAACATCATTAGATCCATGTCTTAGATTATACAGTTGTTGTTTCAATTCATAAACTCTAGCTATATTTCCTTGAGAGAACCTCTCTTTCAAATCATTCCAAATATGAGAAACCAAATCCAAATACATTAAAATTGACCTAATCTGAGGTATAGCGGCATTTCGCAACCATGAAACCACCATTCCATTACACCTATCCCACACAGCCTGAGCTGGATCTAATGGATCTACAGGCCGCTTCACAGATCCATCAATAAAACAAATTTTGTTCTTAGCTAGAAGTGTTGTTTTCATCGACCTACTCCAGTTAACAAAATTTGAGCCATTCAAGAGCTCAGTGACGAGAATCGTACCAGGATTATCACTTGGTGAAGGTACAAAGGACTGAACGGAGGGATGGGATCATCCGGTGGGAAATTATGAGTCTCACGTCGCGGCGGCATCATTGAAGGAGAGAATTAACTGAGAATTACTGAGATCAAACGCTTGCGGAATAACCTAGGCTCTAGATACCATATTAAATCTGGTGAATAAACATGAAAATCGAAGAAATTGCAGAGAAAATTTCATTCATTCATCGCCGGAAAACCAAGAGAGAAAAATCCGTACATGCAAGGTTATGCACTGTTCCTATTTAAAGGGAACAACTGCCAACAAAAATTAACCTAATACACGTGGCTACATTCTACTGATCCACATGTATGCTTACTAGGCTAAGAAATAAAGAACAAAACGTGAAAGGAAATAACAACTTTAATTAATCGAGCTCTTCTTCTTCATGCCGAACTGCCGAAGCTTAACTGCCGAACTCTTCTTCTTTGATTTATCATCTTCTCAGAATCTCTTGAATATGCTGGATTTGATCTCTTTGTACGACGTTCGGGTTCCACATCTTTGGAGGCGATACGCGCCGCCATGGAAAAGTACCTTCACCTCGGCCGCGACATCAAGGAAATCGGCCTATGCTCTGGCTTCTCTCAGGTTTGTTTGTTTGTTTTTTATACCGTTTTTGGCTTCAATGACTAAGTTTGATATTCAATGGTTAAGTTTGATTTTTGGGCAATTAAATCAAAATAGCTCAGATTATACACATTTGCACTATAACAATCTATACTCTCAGAGTGTTAGAATTGGATATAATATGGCATCTATTGTAAAAATCAAATTTTATGATTGAATTTGGATTTTAATTAGTCAAAATGATCATCAATCTATTCGAACCATTCCTTTCTTTCATGGCACAACTAACGAATGTTCAGTAAAAGAAAGTATGATAGTTTGGAAATTTTTAGTGCCAAGCCAACAAATATAGTTTTTGTTATTTTGATGTAGATTTCAAGTTTGGTTGATTTTGCATCGTCTAGTTGTTTATCTGGCGACATGTTTACGATTTTTAATTTGTAGTTTGGATGTGTTTGTGACATTTGTGTGTTAGGCTTTATCGATAATGGCTACGCATGGGTGGCGGTTTCACAGCCCATAAGGGCAGAGGTTTAAGTATCTCTGATGCAAGCATTTCTGGTGTTGTAGCTATGCTCGAATCTTTTCCGTTCGTCCAGGAGCTGGTCTTAAATTGCTATGTACCAGGAGAAGAAGAACAAGAAAAGGTAGGTTTCTAGTGTGCAATTATATCATGGATGAATATTTTTAGCAATATTTTGATTTCATTCTTGTGTTTTTCAAAGTATCTTAGACTTAGTACATATATGTGTTATATCTACTGCAAATTAAAATTTGATCTGGATGTAGCTTGAGAAACTCAGTATGTTGGAATTTCTAGTTCTCTTGACACAGTCTAATAACAGAGTAGTGCAACTAAAAAGAATTGTCTTTAGATTTTTATTATTAGGAAGGCTCCCCTGTCTTAAGTATTAGTGCTAATGTGGCAGTGCCACGAAGAATTTTTTTAAGTACGGTTTAGAATTTTCTTTAGGGTATATAATTATGGTAAATTTATTAATTGTAGCATTTGTTATGTCAACTATCATCCGTGGGCATTACCGGAGCATTCCTATTTTAGTATAGTTTGAAATTAGTTTACATTATTGCTTGTATGTGAACCTATACCTATAGGATGTGTTTTGTTTATGGAAAATGGGAAGAAGAAATACTTTGCAACATTTTCCCCCATTGTCACTTGTTGTGTATGATGAATAATATTTTCCCAGTTAGGATGCCCTTCTTTCATATTTTCCCTCGAATTCATGATAAGATTTGTGTAAAATTATTGTCCATTCTTTCCTTATCTCGTCGTCTCCTCATCAACCAAAGAGAACATCCTCAATTTAGTATTGCAGTAATGTGGTGCTGAGGTGATACGTGCAACTGACATAATATAGTCAAATGTGGATAAGATAAATTTTCATCATAATTAAACAAAAAATTCACTTCTTATTATTCATTACTACGTATATTACTATATCTTACATATTGTGCCTTACCGTTTTCTCTGTTCTTTTTCAGAGTCGATGTTTCAGGAGTCCATCGACTGGGGTCCAATCAGGAACGACGATTTAAGTTGTGACTTGATGCATCTTAAGACGGTCAAATTGAAGATTATTGTGATGCAAGTGATTCTGGTGAACCAACATTCACAATGGCCAAAATTCTGCTGAAGAGAGCCCCTTTGTTGGAGAAGATGGTGATTTACAAAACGACTGTTTTTCGACAGATGTATATGAAGATATGAAGAATGCACTGATCCAGTCTCCAAAATCTTCTCATAAAGCATCAATTGAGATCCAATAACCATGCCTTCTATCATAATCTTGTGGGTAATATACTTGTGCTAATATCCAGTCTTGTGTTTCTCCACATTTCATATAATCCCTCTTTTGATATAGAATTTCATCTCATCTGTAAAACCGTTAATAACTGCGTACATGATTAGATTTTTCTTCTTGCACTGGCTATTGCTTTATCATCAGTTTTAATTTTATTTTGGTGAAGTGCTGCATAAATCACCCTAAAATCAGTCTGTAATGGGCCATTTTTGTTATATATATAAATTATAATTATGCAGTTAAAATGCACCACAATTTGCAGTATTAAAAGAAAAATGCCTCCATTAAACTACGTATATTTCAACCAAAAAAATCTAATTTTTTTTGCATATATAAAATAAAAATAATAAAAACAAGTATGATAATCTGATTTCGTTGATTATGATCGCTTTATCCTTCTAGTTAAAGATATTGCAGGATTTTAGTATACATATTGATTTAGAAGTCTTATACTAATATACAGTACTATGGTGGCAATATATTATATTCGATCAATTAATCAATCAAAGTATGTATACCTATATACTCACTCGGTATACAAATGGGGTTATATAAAGAAGGTGGATGATAAGAAACACAAAAATACTGAGTATTTCATTAACATTTAAGCATATATCAACCTTGCACATAGCTATGTTATGTGGAAAACAAGAATTATGAACATGTGAAGTATATAGTATTTGAATTTACGTGAGAAAATGCAGAGTGGTACTACTACTAGAACTAGTCATGAAACCTAAAATCAAAGACTCTTTATTTCTGAGTGTTTGCATTGCATGCATATTCAAGCTTGCTCCCCTCCTCTCTTTCTGTCCACATACACGAACTGCCCATCATTTGGTACTGGTACAGAGAACTCAATGATATCTCCATCTCTCACATTGTATTTGCTCACAAAGTCGCTCCATTCTCGACCGATCGTAAACACCTCTCGTGCCGGATCTTCATTAGACTCAGTCTTCACCATTTTCATGAAGAAGGGGAACTCAGTTTCCGTGTCTTCAGCTGGAAACACCCAGTCCGAGTTACTCGCAAACAACTGGGCTTCTGTGTACGAGAAGCGGACCACTCCCCCCCCTACTCGTTTCTCAAATTTTTGGCTGCGTAGTTTTTGAAAAGAAACACACATCAAGATGAGTATTGGGATAGATAAAACATGCATATTGCTATCAAATAGGATTGAACGAGACTCCTTTCGACACGTCTCACATCTGCTGCAGTAAGTAAGAAATATGCTTCGAGGAGGGTTCTTTAATCGTAGAATAACATCAAATGATACTCCTAATGACTAACCTATCTAATGATGTGCATATTAGATATTTCAAGAAACTAAAGAGATGAATCCAGTTTAATAAGCCTGTGATTAGATAAGAACCTCTATAAGTAACAAGTGAATTGCATTCAGCACATTTTCAAGAGGACTAACCATAGCCAGACAGAAGTCGTCAGAGAAAAAGGAAAACGACTCCCTACTAAAAATTCCACAAGTTATAATTCCCTATTCCAGAACATAGAGTCGTCCTACAGGCAAAATAAAACGACACCAAGTTGCTATACTAATCCTTCATTCACTAATCACTATCTAATACATCCGATAACATATGCCTAATCATCTATAGGAAGACACAGAAACGAAGAAGACACGGGAATGAAGAAGGCATAAAAATCAGAGTAAGATGAGCATGCAGCCATCTTTTTTACTAATTTATCCCAAATTAAGATATAACTATTATTATCGCCCAGCCAAATCATCTTACTATGGTAAAGATAACAATCCCAAATCAATATAAATATCAGCAATATAGTTGAGAACATATCCATATTCATCCTAGTAGAACTTCTGAAGAAAGATTCCAACTTTCCAATTCCCAGAAAATCATTCTGTGCAGAGAACAAATATTACAGACCACAATCAATATCAAGTAGAGTCTACGTTCACCCTAAACCTGAAAAAAACTCGAATCAATCGAATAAACCCCAAATTACTCGATACAAACTTCAAATCAATCACAGTTTGACAAACTTATACAAAAGCATGAACCTATACAAAAACTCGGAAAATTCCACTGTCAGAATTTATGAACAAGGAGGCGTTAGGGCGGTTTATACTAAAAAATCCAGCAAGAATTTATATCATATTTTCCGACCCACATGAAAGCAACAAAAAAGAGGGGAGTTGAAGGCAAGATATTCAATTTTCACAATATGTTCAAAGAACCCTGACGCAGATCACTGAATTTACGTCTAGTATAATGAAAGACTGTATAAAACTTAATGCCTAGATGCAGCACATATCAAGATTATAATCTTATTGCTAGATAACATCTTACTTAAAATCTAACTACTTAGGTGCAGGATACCAATCAAAACAGAAGAAGATAAAATCCTAGTAGTTAAAAACTTAAGCAGCTCATAAACAAAGATAAATTCTTACTTACCGATATGTAGCAACTACAGGTACTTCAAGATCAGCTGCTGGAGGAACTTCAGCCTCAGCTTCTTCCACATTCACTTCCTCAGGCAACGCATTGAGAGGTCTGTGTAAGTAGAAAGAAAAGGGCTGAGTATAAAAGAGAAGGCAAAAGGTGTTATCAAATACGATTGAAAGTGACCCATCTCACATTCACTGCAACAGAAATATTCAACCTAAAAAACCCCCCAATCAATATCAATTATTCAACCTAAAAAAAACCCCAATATACCCAATGCGAATTTCGAATCAATCATAGGTTGACGAACAATCGAGCAGCAATTAAAACTCCCAAATTCGGAAAACTCTACCTTCCAATTTAAGAAAGCAAAAATACGAAAAAATAAACATTAATTTTCACAACATATACCAAGAACCTTCGCGGATCACGAGGCCAATATGATGGGAAAATGATGAGAATTCAACAGCAAACAAGCGTAAGCACTACCTTAATCTTTTAAGAGCTTGATCTTGATCAATGGAACAATTTGAGAGGCGGAGGGAGAAGAAGAAGACGAAGAAGCCATAATTTTGAATTATAGTTTTAAATGAAAAAGCGGCACTAAAAGAAAGTCGACAGGATTTATCAATTTTGCCCTCATGAAATATCTTCTTTCACCATTTTACCCTTAGAGAGGCGGAAATAGTTTCTTGATGATGATGACGATGATGATGTGCATGGAGGGATATAATTAAACCAAAGAAACACTTAATTAAAACTGAAGGAATATCTTACTGATTTGGATTTTGATGTGCAGGAGCAGGAGGAAGATTATTCGGAACAACACCATCTCTGCAAGAAAGACATTAATAAGTATTACTGAACTGAACTTTGCAGTTGCAAGAATTGAATTAACAATTAAATGCAAGAAAATTAAATGAAATAAAATACCGATTCTGATCATACACTGGGACAATCTGATCGCCATTCCTTTGTGCATCCCTACATGAGAAAGAAATTAATTAAACAGATATCATATGATGGAGACGTGACGAGATGAGACGTTTGCATGCAAAATATCCAACGTAAATCAAGAATCAACCCAAGAAATACAAATACCCCATGCTTGTTGTTTCTGGATCAGAGACAAGACAGATAGTAGAACTGAAAGAGAGAAAGCTAGAGAGAGCTAGAGAGAGAGAAACCAAGAAAATTAAACAGATTGAAATGAACTGAACTGAACTGTGAGGATTGGATTTGAATGCAGAGAGAGAGAGAGAGAGAGAGAAGGGTGGCGGGTTTTCTTTTTCATCTTCTGTATAAATCGACTTCGGGGTTTAACTTTTAAATTCCGATTCCTTAACTGCCTCTTCACTTCTTTTAATTATGCATGATTTGTAAAACTAGTTAGTTCTTAATTATTACTACTAAATTAGTAATATTAATTAGTTCAAAACTTTGACTAAATAACTATATGTTTTTTTTTTATAATTTATAATTTTGCCAATAATTACAATAATGATTTTTTAGAATTACACAAGATTGTTATCTTGTTTTGTTTTTGTTTTTTTTTTTTTATGCGAGAATTACACAAGGTTATTAATTAGAAACTATGTCACTATCTACTATAGATATACTCCATACATAATTGTACCATGTCTAATCGTCTATAGCTCAATAAACAGATCTCTTACACTCGTAATTATAACCATCAATCCATCATTGACATATTTATAACTCACAAGTAGAGTTGTCAATTGGGCCGTCCCAAGCCCGGCTTCACCTACTAGTTTCTAATTGAGCTAAGCTAGGCCGGGCTGGTCTAACCCTTAATACATTTACTTACGACTAACGTAATAATAATGCATTTTTTAAAAATATATTATAAATATATGTCTCTAAACTTTAATTCCCAAAAAAATATCTACATATAGCATTGCAATATTAATTGTGGACACGCTTAATTAAATGAGCATATCTAATCACCTTGGAGCTTCCCTTCGTTATCGTTTTCTCTAGGTTCTTGGGATTTAGATGCATAATTTGAGGAATTGGAGGCTGTTCGAAAGACGATGAGCCACATGTTGTGATGGTGGGGATATTTTTTCACCTCTTTTTTTTTTTTTGCCTTAATATCTAATTATGTATAAATTTATAAAATTTATGTATACTTAACAAAGAGACAAGAATTATTTCCAATATACACATAATAAAATATTTACAGAGAAATGATATGATACTCACCTCCCGGTGGCCATCTTCGTGGGCACCTCGTCGTTTTATCACGTTTGCATTGCTTTTTCTTTTTTTTTTATTTTAATTTTTATTCTATATTCTAGTATCTTAGAAATTAATTTACAAATCATATCATCTAAAAAATACATAAAAATCAAAGCTCGATTTATTTTATTACTCATTTTTTTAAGTTAAAAAAAAATAAATTGAACATTGATTTTTTAGATTTTATGATTTGTAAATTAATTTCTAGATACTAGAATATAGAATAAAATTAAAAATTAAAAAAAAAAAGCACAAACATGATAAAACGACGAGGTGCCCACGAAAGTATCCAACGGGAGGTGAGTAGAATATAATTTCTATTACAAATATAAAAAACTACGACATCTACCTAATTTTTCAAATCTATTCCTAATATACCCTTACTTTTTACTTTTTCAACACATTAACTCTCATCTCTCTCCTAATTAATACCCCACATACACATGTACATGTGTGATTTGACATGCAACTCTCTCTCTCTCTCTCTCTCCTCTCACTCTCTCTCTCCCTTCTCTCTATTTTAGGTGATACCTTTCTTTTCCTTTTTTTTTCAATTTTTCTTTTCTTTCCCTCTTTTTTTTTTCTTTTCCTTTTTCCCTTTTTGTTGGTTTTTTTTTCAGTTTTTTCTTTTCTTTTCCTTTTTTCTTTCTTTTTTCTTTTCCTTCTATAATTTTTTATTCCTTGTATTCGTTGACATTCATACCATTAGGTTTTGCATAGTTGGTATGATATCGATGAAATCTTGTCATTCATGGTAATATAGTTGGTAAGATGTCAATTTGGTGAAACTCTTACTTACTGATGGCAAGAAATTGTTAACTTCTTGCCTTGATAAGGCAAGAAATGTGGTAATGTAACTACCATTAACTGCGGAAAAAAACGAGGCAAGAAATTACACCATTTATTACCTACTAATGGTAAGAAAATGTTAGTTACTTGACCGTAGAAGGCAATAAATTTCAATGTCTTACCTATGGTTGGTAAAAATTTTGTACAATTATTTTCGTCTCGATTTGATCAAAAACAACCTCTTTCTCTCTCTAGAACCCAATTCATAAAAAACAAAATTGCCTCACAAAACCTAATAGATTATGGTAGGTTAAAAGAACAAGAAACCATTTCATTATGCAAAATAAGTAACAAAATCATGTCCCCACCAACACAACCAATTAATAATAAAAAAAATGAAAATCAATGCTCTCAAGTAAATAGATTTAATAACCGATTTATATGAATATCACCAATTTGCAAATGAAGTCGGAACAAATTGCACAATCAAAAGGAGAAAAAAGGAAAAAAAAATATATATAGACAAAAATTTATGAAAACACACAACAAACACAGAAACACTATATATGAAAACTTCAAAATCCAAAATATGATCACCACCAAATTCAAAATCCATAAACAAAACACTCACCACATAATAACTCATTTATGGTAAAACTCTTACTTACTAATGGCAACAAATTGTTAACTTCTTGCCTTGATAAGACAAGAAATGTGGTAATGTAACTACCATTAACTGCGAAAAAGACGAAGCAAGAAATTACATCATTTCTTACCTACTGATGGTAAGAAATCGTAGTTATTTGCCTGCACAAGGCAAGAAATGTGGAGATTTCTTAGATTAATTCAATTTCAACATAATAAATTCAATTTCTTGTCAATTATTTCACATTCTAAAATTCGCAACAAAACAAATATATAGCAGCTTCAAGAAATTTTAATGTCTTACTTATGGTTTGTATGAATTTTGTACAATTATTTTCAACCCATATCAAGCACTCACGACTAATTCAAGCACCCGTAAACCAATTATTCAATAATAAATCATTTTCAACCCAATTTAAGTACACATTTGATAACAACAATGCCAAAAAAAATAAAATTGAGCACTCCATATTAATTAACAAAATCATGTCCCCATTTCTATTAATTAGAGAAAAACAAAAACAAGAAACAAAAATAAGAAACTAAAGGAAAAAAAAAATGCAAAAAAAAACGATGCTACATTCAACAGAAGAAAAAAAACGATGCTACACAAATTAATTGCCTTATTCCGTACAAGAAACCAAAAAACACAAGCAAAATTATAGCAAATCTGGTACAGTTAGCGGACGGGGAAGGTATCGCCGGCGGCCGAGCCGCTTTCGCCTAGGGTTTCGGCGTTCGGATGTGGCGGTGATTTTAAGAAGAGGGAAAAGGCACGCCGCTGGCAGCCGAAAATGACTCGCGTCTCCCGGCGGTAGTGTTCTCTGCAACAAGTTGCCAACATGGTGGGAGTGGAAGGAAGTAGAGAAGAGAGAGGAGGAAGAGGACGATTGAGAGAGAAATTATGTGGCAGGAATAAGAAAATAAGAGAGGAGAGATAAGGGGTAATTTTGTCTACCTTTATAAAAAATAGGTAAAATTGTATTTTTTAAGTTAATGATAGATATTGGATTCCTTATATGATATTAGGTATAATGGGATATGTCCTCTTTAACAAATATATATAGACTTTGCCCATCAAAAAATAATTAACCTAGAGACAAAGATAAAATTGAATATTTAACCTCCCTTATGTAATGACTTATATATGAGGCTTGTTCTCCACCACCGGTCATGAGAATAGAATATGATCTTGATGTAGTCCCTAATCTTAGTTGTCATGAAAAAAATCTATACTATTATAAAAAGTGTCTTGTTTACAAAATTTGGTTTACCTATTTTGCCCTTATAGATCTTAAATTAAGGATAATAGTGTAATATAAAATAAATTATATTTTATCAAAAATATAACTCGTAATTCGCTATGAATTCATATATAACTATAAAAATTTTCTATCATAAATTATAGACCTAGGATTCACGTAGAGTATAATCTAATAACTATCTCTTATACATAAAAAAATAATTTATTTATGATTTGCTATATATTCATTATTTTCATGAATTATAGGAGTATTAATTATTATCATAAATTATACTTATACCCTTACTACGATATGAATTCTTGATGACCTGCTTCGGTAATCACATGGGCTTACAGTTAGTGTAAAACTTTTATGTTTGTTTCAATTGTTTTTCAAATTTATTCTTTGTGGATTATATTCTTCATGTGAATTTCCAATTTTTTCCGTCTGCTTTTCAATTTTTTCCTTGCTACGATTATCTTCTTCCTAGCGATGTTTCAATCACATCAACGATCGTTGTACTCCCAATATAATAAATAAAAAAAATTAATATATGGTGCTTACCTATCATAAAGAGTGTAGATTGTAAAGATAAGGGTGATGTCACGAATAGTAGAAAACATAAGGAGGTGTTTGGCTAAACTTATTTTAAAGAGTTTATGAGCTCTTTGAGCTTATAAGATATTTCAAGAGATTATAAAATGTATATATGGTGGTAAGAGTTTATAAGTTATCGAAGTTCACCGAGGACCATCGAAGCTCACTTCACTAGCTTTATTGAGAGTCTTGGAGAAGGTAAGATGAGACATAGGCTGGGGGGTCTTTGGATTTGCGTTGTATGGGTCATTTGGAAATGGAGGAATGCAGTTCGTTTTGAGACAAAGGAGTGGGATTTCCGAAGGATCGACGATAAAATTAGATGTAGATTTTGGTATTGGTGTGTAGCTAGGGGGAAAGAAGATGATATCTGCAGGTTTGAGAGTTGGAGGTCGAATAGATTATGTGATAGGTGGATGAATGGTTAATTGTTGTAGCTTCGGTATGCCTTGTACCATAGAGCTGCTGTAAAATTTGTGCAATAAATTTCTCCTTTTTCCTAAAAAAAAAAAAAAAAAAAATGTTATTGAAGTGTTTGGATAAAAGAGCTTATAAGTTCAAAAGAGAATAAAAATTAATTTTTTTAAAAAAATGAATGTCTTCAATTTCATAATTATGTAAAAATAAAATGAAAAAGTACTCTATAAAAAATAATATAGAGTTATATAGTGAAAAAGTAAGATTTTGAAAAAATAAATTGGGAAGGAAGAACTTTTTTTATTTTATTTTTAAAGTTTATAAGTTGTTGGAGCTTATAAGCTATGAGTTTATAGGCTTAGGCAAACACTCCTGTATCACTTTTTGCTTACCACTAATACAGTACTCGAATTTTCTTTACTTATTGATAGTAGATTGTAACTCTAATTTTAATTTCACTAATTAAGTAGTAATGGGAATTTTTTTTAATCAAATAAAAGTATTTAAGAGTACCTTATTATATCAATTTGTCATGCCATAGTTTCATTCTATATGCTCTCGCTTCTTTCTTCTGATGGTTTCACTTTGAAAACTATGCTTTTATTTCCTGGCGTACAACACGATTAGCCTTTCGTTCCAATGAATTAGTTTAGTGATAAATATTTTTGTTCGTTAATTTCAACATCAAAGGTATCTAAAGGCACTTTAGGCTTGTATCTTGGGCACTTCTATAATAACATTTTTTTATATTTAAAAAAATGTAAATGAAAAAGTTGCTAAAAACATAATTATTAACCCCAATTAAATTAATAAATTATTGTTAATTAGTACTACTTCCGTCCCAAATCAATCGTCTCATTTTTGAATATATGTGGGGTATAAAATAATAAAATAGGAAGATTGATTTGGGATGGAAGGAGTATAATATTAGAAAAATCATATTACATCGAAATTGAAAAAATAAATAAGAAAATCAGTTTTGGTTTATGGTTAATACACTGTAATGGAGACAGAGGGTCTCATCCGTAAATAAATACTTTTGGCGGCACCTTCTTTATCAAATGTAAGCATTTTTTTTAATAATTACCTAGATGATTGTTGTTTGGGAATCATTTATTCTCTTTTTGAATATAATGTCAATATATGATAAACCAATATATATGCCTGATAAAAAAAAATGAATAAGAAATTGTATGTATAGAAAAGCATTATTCGCGGTACGGTCTTTAAATTTCAGTTAATTGTGTTTAAAAAAAAATGATATAACTTATTTATTAATCAAGATATTTATATGAAATTATACATCTTTTACCTTATAATTATACAAATATATTATACGGGCTTCTTCCAAGATTTCTATTATGATATATAGATGATTATTATTAATATCATCATACAATTTTGAAAGTGTCAAACAAGATAGGATATAATTTTTTTTTTCATATTTATTTTTTGTCTACTCTTTACACTTGTGTAAACTGCAAGATACTACCCTGTGTTTTGGGAAACTTACATGAAATCCCCTTGTGTTTTCTAATTTGCATAAAACACCCATGTGTTTTTAAAAACCCTGCACGATTAACCCAAACCGTGAGCACCTATCCCCGTTTGCTCACTTTAGCATTATTTTATTCGATTTTTTCGATTGTTTTATAGTAGTATTCTAATACCTTAAAATTAATATTTTAATAATTAAACTTTCCAAAATTTATAAAAATTGACATTCGATTTGCAATTTTTCCATTAAACTTTAAAAAATGAATAATATGACAAATCGAGTGTCGATTTTTTAAAATTTTGAAGTTTAATGATTACAATATTAATTTTTAAGGTATTAAAATATAAAACAATAGAAAAAATCGAATAAAATAATACTAAAATGAGCAAACGGCGATAGGTGCTCACGGTTTGGGTTAACCGTGTAGGGTTTTTTAAAACACGTGAGTGTTTTATGCAAATTAAAAAACACAAGGGGATTTCGTGTAGGTTTCCCAAAACACAGGTAGTATCTTGCAGTTTACCCCTTTACACTTATATAAATAATCCTTTAAAATTAAAAAAATAGCCTTCAAATACTATTATATAAAATAAATTAATTATGTCAAAAAAGAGTTTATACGTGCAAAGCACGTAATCACCACTAGTAGTTCCAAAAGTACCTATTATCATAAAGAATAAAAGAAATCTAACGAAAGCCATATATAGAGGTGGCCATGTGCGCACTATACGTCTCAGACTCTAAGCAATGCCATGCCAAGTGTCTTTGAATCCGACTATTGTTAAGATGCAAGCCGAGATCAATAAGTGAAAGCAGAATATGAAAAAGCTAAGATCGTTCGAGTTGGATGACATGCGACGAGAGGTTAAGGGGTTGGCCGATGATATTTCGATTGAAAATAAATATTCGGGATATTAGGATATTGGTTGATGATAAACAAGTTGGTAAAGATGGAAAATAACAAGAAAAAAAAGAATGCCAAAATCATGCAAATTCATTGAGGGCGACAGACAGTAATATGTGGGCGAATCCACTGTAGAATGTCAATGGAATCCGTTGCAATTTAAAACAGATGAAATTGAAATCGTCGATGGATTCAAAATTCATCACAGATCCAAAATTGAATTCCGTCAACGATCTGCAACAGATGAGATGAATATTGTTGATCCAGTCAACAGAGAAATTCCGTCGGCGATTCGTAGTCAAATTACCATTTTCATAGCCGACGCCCCAATTGCTGTCAAATGTCGTCAGTTGGCGTTCCGCGGCAAATTTGAAATGACGGCAGATTTCTGCCCATCCGTGGTGGAAAAATCTGCTTGTAGTATATTGATAATTTATTATTTTTTATATCCCTCATTTGTTGATACTATTATATTGGGACGTCCCTCATATGTTGATTTTTTTTATTTTGGGACATAAGCTTCACAATAAAAATACTTTAACACTTTAACATATTAAAAATATTAAATGGAACCACAATTAAAATACTTTAACACTTTAACTTATTACAACATCATCACATTATATTATTATTAAAAAAAAAACAAAAAACAAATTGGGAATTACAACATCATCACATTATATTAAAAAAAAATCAACAAATTGGGGATGGAGGAGGGAGTATTTGTTAGTACTACATAATATTTTTTTTTATTATTATTTGTTCAAACAAAATATTTTTTTTATACTATCTCTTCGACATGCAACAAAAAAGAATAATTAAAAAAAAATGTAATTGTAAGAAGGAACGGTAGGTGTCCGTGGGCGGTCGGCGCCGTTGATTAATATTTATAATAATTGATATTCCTTCATGTTATGTAGGGTCGAGCTTCCATTGTTCTGTACAAGCACAT
>CM038119.1:22943028-23073028 GCA_001642375.2 Mentha longifolia
ACTTAGATAAAAAAAGATAAAAAAATAGTCACTAATGAATTTCGTGAATTGCATGCTTTTTTTTTCACGAATTCACGAAATTGAATTCGTGAATTCATGTATTTGTTGAGTGAATCACGAATTTGGGTGAAAATTTGTGAATTCAGACATTTTTTTGAGTGAATTCACGAATTTGGGTGAATTCGTGAATTCAAGCATTTTTTGTGAGTAATTCACGAATTGAGTTTGTAAAATACTAAAATTCATGAATGTCTTATATTTTTATAGCAATTCACACGAATTTAAATTCGTGAATGAGACAAGGGCGGAAGTATTATGGTAAGAGTGACTATTTTTTTATCTTTTTTAATCCAAATTGCTATTATTTATCTTTACTATCTCAAAGTGACTATTTTTTTTCCTATTTTCCCTTATTTATTTAGACATTTTTAAGTTTATCGATTCACACTCGGACTGAAGTTTTATCATCGAGTTTCGTTCATTAGTGATTTCTCCTAACCATCTCAAAAGTGTGGTCAAAATTAATTGCAGCAGTATCTACCCTTTGTACTGTGCCCTATTGTATTTGTATCTAATTTGCTATCGGTTGACCAAACAATTCTTCCATCTTATTTCAAGAAAACTGATTTTTATGGGAAAATATGTCCAAAAAATCATTAGCATAAACTTCTTCTCACGGGAAATGTATGAAATGGAATGGTCACGATATTTTTTTTGTATTTATTTTTGGTGGGCGCCGGCTTGCAACTTTAAAAGACGAGGACAAGTCTAACCATTGAAATTGTGTTTCTGACCCCAAATTTATGGACGACATGAATTTTGGACAAGTTCTTTTTTTAATGCACTTGATTCTTCTCATTAATTTTTCTATTTTGGACTTTAGAACAACATTAAGCTTGTATTTTTTTTGGGCTCGCTTCTCAAATCTATCATATGGAAAGAAACACAACAAGTACACACTTTTAATATAGTGAAAGTTGCGTTCAGTCCTCATGCCATATAAGAAAAGCATCTTCTAAAAGCCCGAACTTATATAGAATAATGAAATTTATTGAATTCATTTATATTATATTCTCGACACACAAAAGAAAAAGAAAACAGAAAAATCTGGTATATGCTGTCATTAGTACAGAACCAACACCTTTCACAATTTTGAATATTGGTCAAAGAAAAAAAAAAAAAACCCAACTATTAAATGTCCGACGTGTATTACTCCTCTGGTTCTAAATCGAAAACGTGTAGAAATCTACCTCATAGATCGCACTAATTAATAAAAAAATAAAAAAACAAGAAACGAATGTTATAACATGCACGTAGTCAGGGCCTTCCTATATTGACCTTAATAGCAACCTTTATTTTCACAACTTGTAATAACTCAATGATGTAGAGATAGGCGGTTGGTTGTTGCACTGCACTATATATCTATATATATTACATTAAAATTTCCTACCCAACACAAATAGAAGAGCGTCAACACAAAGCTTGAAGATATTAAATAGTAAGAAGAAAGAATAGAGTTGGTTGTAGGTGGAAAAGAAAAGTTCAGAGAGCAAGAGATAAAAGAAAAGATATGGCTATGCCTTCCTTCAATATTTTGAGGTGCTTTTCGGAGCAGCAACCGGAGAGAAGCCGCTACGTTTGTGAAGGCGATGTGTGTTATATACGCGGTGCGAAGGCAGCTTCGAAGAAGAATGATCAGAAGCCAACTATTCGCACTCCATTTTCTCGAGTTTCGACCAGAAAGGATTGAGACGACGATGCATGTGTGTAAGAGGATTTGATGTTCTTATTTATTGTCAAAAATTATTCGTGTAATTAAAGTGATTTTTTATGCAACTCGATCATTGATTAAGGAGGCCAAAATCCTTTGACATATGCAAGAGCCTTGCGATCGAGCTTGTAATATATATTTATTCCTCTGTTGCACCATCAATAAATTTAGGAAGTTATATCTTCTCAAGAATGCAAGTTTTGGCTAGCTTTGGAAATTTCTGATTAATTCGTGGTTGAATATCTTGATTTCGCTTCCATGTTTTTAGGTTAATTTCTAAGTTTGAATCGAATACTGCAGCTTAAAGAAGGATCCGATTTCATTAAATTTGATGTTATTTCATCTTTAAGCAATTAAAATAAAATTGCACGGCTTTGAAGTGAAGCAAAGTGAAATGAACATTTATGGTAAGCCGCGTTATGTTAAAATGAAAGGAGAGGAGCACCAGACGACAAGGCTGACTTATGATGTCTGAAAAGTGAAAAGTTTCAATGTTGAGATTTCTTAAGTATAGGCCCCTAATCGAAAATCGACACGAGTTTTGTGTTTTTATGGAAATAAATAGTTGGGTTGGGTAGAAATCGATTAAATGGTCTTCCTATTAACAGGAGTGTGAACAAAACTGTGTTTGCCATAGTATTCTAAAAGTCGCTAGTCCCGCGGTGAGGTGGGGACTAGCGCTAGGCGGCTAGTCGGGAGCCTAGGCGGGGACTAGTCGGATTAAAATTATAATGCTATTTTTATTATTTTACACTATATTCTAAAGTATAAACTATATAAACATATGTTACTCATAATTTTTTTATTTTTTATTTATGATAAAAACATCTAATATGTTAATTAATTGCTAAATTCCATAAACCTAGTAATCTTCCAATAAATTTTATAGTACATAATAATTTTTCATAAATTTAAACGTGAAATCCATAAATTTGAACATAAATAAACTAAAATATATGAATTAAAATTAAAACTCTAAATCTCTAATCAAATATGTCCAGCCCGCCTAGAGCCCGACTACCTCGCCTGGCCGCCCAGGCCCGCCTGGAGCCGCCTAGCCCGCCTAGGCAGCCGACTAGCCCGACTAGGCGCCGATTAGCGCCCGAGCGTCTAGAGACCACCGACTAGCCAAAAGTCGGGTCGGCAATGGTCGACTAGTGCCTAGGCCGATTTTTAGAATATTGGTTTGACATACTATCTCCATCGAAGAGTAATGCTCCAATACATACCGTGAGTACGCTTAATATGCTCACGGATGACGTGGTATTAGTATAAATAAAGAAGTTAATAAAAACATACCAAAATTAATTAAACCCTGCCTGTAAAAAACTAAACCCTACCTAAAAAAAACTAATCCTAACAGGAAAGATTGTCGATGTGTCATTACCACATCACATATGGGCATATTAAATGTGCCCACGGTGGGCATTAGAGCGTTTCTGCTCCATCGAAGGCCCTACTTTTGTTTTGCATCTAATATTGTTTTTAGGTTATGGGTATTTTTGGTATAGAATGAGATTTAGTAATTTAAAGAAAGGAATTTAGAATATAACATTCTCTTCAAAGGGCTTAAATTGTAGTATTAGTTAAATTTGTGGCTAGTCCCAAGAGCTCTAATTATACGCATAAGAGAATCTCTCTAGATTAATTAGATTAGGAATTTAGAATTCTCTAAAAAAATATCTATTAATTCTTTTGAGATCCTACTACTAAATATTTAGTCTAGAATTATGACTCCTAGATTTTTCAGAAACTCAAGACTCCTAGATAAATGCATCACTCTTCAGTACTCATCGTTCATGCATTTGTCAATAATTCCAAGCATTCTACGTAGAAATTAAAATTTATTCCTTTGTAGCGCTTGGTGTTCAATGAAGAGATCTCTATTTTCCTAAAGACAACTCTCGTTGTCTTATGCACTTTAGATTGATGTCACTCACCCCTTCATGTTTTATCTTATTCAAGTCAGCTGAATTTGGTAGTGAACTTTGTAAGTTAGAATATTAATTCTATATTTGATTTTGTATCATTAAAAGGGGAGAAATTATTAGGATATATTATTAAGGGAACCTATTAATGGGATCAACATGTTTTGATACATAAAACTCCTAGAGTTTGGCTAGAGATGAGCTTATCATGTTATGAAGCTCTTTTAATGTATTTACAGATAAACCTAGTTCATCATCAATGAAGGCTCATTGTCTTAGACAAGTGAAGTGGATGTTGGTGATAATAAGTAATGACACGCTGACAGTTCCCCTAGACATTGATGAGCGCCTAGAAATGCTCATTAGTCTTTAGTTAATCGTTGATCAGTCATGACTTTGTCTAACTACATCACATCAATGTATGCTTATATACCAGCATTGAGTTCCCATAGATATAACATAATTTATTCAACATTCACTTCAAAGCAGTATACGATAAGTGCATAGAAATCTTCATTGATATTCAAATGATTGTACCAATTGAGACATGCGAGAAAAAGAGATCGAATGAAGTCATGCGCATCTGCAACTAGTAAACAGACTTAACGGAAAACTTTTGAATGAGAACAAAAGTAACAGATGAACAAATACTTTATTATCATATTTGGCAAGTTATCAGAGCACGTGAGTTTACGAATGTCCAATACAATATGAAAGAAGAAACCCTAATAGACATGTTGATAGCGACATCACACCTAATTCTCTTAGACGAAATTCAAACCATAATCTCTCCATCGGATATGATTTGAATTATGACTATAAATAAGAGCATATGAAGACTTGTAGAGGTTATGAACATTCAAGCATATATTCAAGCGCACTTGCAAACTTACAGAGTAAATTCAAATCACAATGAATTTTCAAGAGTTCTAAGTTTGAAAGTTCATCCAAAAATCTCCACTGATCTCTAGTGTCTTATTTTCTTTTAGAACAGTTCCTCCTTAGCATTCTTCAGAATCTAATATTGTTTTTATTTTGAGATCCAAAGTCTTCACAAATCTTAGGCTTTGTTTTTCAGCCGCAAATCCAAAAAGCCTTAGTCGAGAAACTCAAACCTTACATCTTGTTTTCATTATAATGGTTTTCTCATAGTTGGAAGAGTGTTTTCATACCAAACTCTAAACCAAAGATCAGTCTTGTTTTATTATTTTTGTTGTTTTGTGACTTTAAGTTGTGGTTGTGACTTTGATTCTAAGGACCTTGTGCCTTAGAGGAATGTTGATATATACGATTTGTTTTGAGTTCGAGTTAGGCCCCTCGAGAGCCTGTGGTAATCTCGCAGGATCTAATTACTCATGCATTGTCACATCTGTATCAAGAGTGGACAATGTAAATCTTATTTTGGCCGAAATCACTATAAACTCTTTGTATCTTTACGGTTTTTGGTCCAAAGTCACACATCAAATTCTGATAAGTACAAGCAAAGCTCCGTCTTGATATCTTAACGGTCATATTTATTAAATACT
This sequence comes from Mentha longifolia, assembly GCA_001642375.2. Taxonomy (NCBI): domain Eukaryota; kingdom Viridiplantae; phylum Streptophyta; class Magnoliopsida; order Lamiales; family Lamiaceae; genus Mentha; species Mentha longifolia. Next base: position 22,948,254 of record CM038119.1, read on the forward strand.
CCCTCCGTTTCACTTATATAGGGATAGTTGACTGCACTTTTGTCTCACAAAAAGACAGTCAACTATCCCTATATAAGTGGGACGGAGGGAATAGAATTTTTGTTGAAGCCACATAGAACAAGAAGACTCAAAGAAACAATGCACTTTTGTAACAAACAAACAAATTCAACGAATTCCTTCGTGAATACAAGGTATAAAGCGGTACATGTAGACTTTTACACTCTTTATACTTTTTTTTTTTACATCATTTACATCAAAATTAATACTGTACAACCTTATAATAAAATTAGACCAAACCATAATATTCAGACATTAAAAAAAAAAATTAAAAAATCAAATTTGGATCTCAAAAAAGAATATAATATATAATCTGTTAAGCCCTTAAAGAGCTTTATGTATCGCGAATTCGCGAGTCCAACCAGAAAATTCATGAAGTCAAGTCCAGCCAGTCTCTCTAGTCACCACCGTACCGGAAGTAAGACACAGTAAAGGTTACAGTTGCATACCTTGTTCGCGAGGTGCTGACTGCTGACGACGAGCTGTTGATGGCGGAAATCCGCGACAGCTGATCAGAGTGGAGCTCCTTGAAATCAGTCGATGGGGCTTGAATTCAGGCGTCGAGACTACAGAGCCGAGGAGCAATCCCACTCGCTCCGGAGAACGCGTGCTGATGCTCACCCACTGTCCGCTCATTCTCCTTCACCTCTCCAGGTCTACCGCAATTCGATTTTTTATGAATTTGTGTTATAAATTGCGTTCTCAGTTGTATTGATCACGAAAATATGTAGGAACGATGCTGTTAATGTTTTGGAATCGATTACATAACTAGTGCAGTTTGCGTTTAGTACTGTTTTGTATATTTATCCATAGTTGATACGGTGATGGTGTTTGATACGATTGAGTTGAAGGTGAATGAATCTGAAAGTGGAAAAGATGATTTTTGCGACCCGCTTAGAGCTAATGATGGAGCGACGGAAGTCTCTTCTACCTGTGATATACACCGTGAAGATGTTAGTTCTGAGGCAACGGCACCAGCCGACCTCAATTCTCCACTGAGAACGAGGAAGGAATGGATTTCTTTTAAAAAAATACTGTTGCAGCGATTTCCTGTTTCTAAAACATCACCAATATCCGTGGTAGGCATATGTTAGTACATTTATATACAAATTCCTTTTCCAGGTTTTTTTGAATCTACTATAACCATTTAATATATGTCCGGTTGTTGATTTCTGATAATATCCAAAAAAAAAAAAAAAAAAATCTATGTTTCGCCTTTCTGTATGTTGGATGGGGTCATTGATAATTAACTAGCTGCTGTATCTTTCACCTAACAGGCATCTGGTGCGCTTGTGAAGGGTAACGAAGGTAGCTATAGCTTATGATCTTAATCCTTTTCTTTGCTTCCCTTTTGATTCACTGCTTGTATATAATACTATGTAGATATTGGCAGTCATGAAGAAATCAACAAAAGATTTGCATTCAGGAGAGTTGGATGATGACACAAATTTTGATGATGAAGGTGTTAACATTATGAGTCAACAGGAGTGTATGTCAAAGTTGCAGGGACTGAAAAATGAAATCAATCAGTCTTGGTATGCTGATGATCGTGTAACATCTTTGAGGTTGTCAATTAAGGTGAGTTTTCCCTGTAAAGATGTAAAGTCTTTAGGCTTCTTTCTGCTGTTGTTGGTCTGGTAATGTTTGTTCTCTGAATTATAATGAAACCCTCCACCGTCAGATATAGGCTAAATAACTATTGAAAAATAATACTTTTATGCCACACTATATATGCATATACAATGCATATACCTCTTAGAATGACAGCTTTTTTAATATTCTTTTATCCCCATTTTTATCGATTCTCTTTACCTGATATAACACAACTCACTGACAATGCACAATCATTCATGCATATGTTTTCCTTGTATGCTCATATATATGTTTGCAGAGCGTTTTCTTTCTTTTGTCACTTTGTTTTTAGTTAGTGTCATGTTATTTCAGAAAATCTTGACCGATTAAGATCAGGGTGTTTATGAAGAATTCTAAAAGATGATTTTCATCTCTTATGCTCCACTACTGATGCGTATTCGTGATGAACTCATGGTTTTGGTCAAACGTTGGGAAGAAGAAAGAGGATTGGGGGGATCTGAGAATCTCGTTTTTTTTGTACTTCTCCCATTCTTAGAACTAAGTGCCTCTGACCGTAAAATGTTCTTTGCAGGTTGTCAGGTTTCTAATGGACTCATCTGTAATTCAGTTCTATCCAACTCTTTTCGTTTTAGCCACTGATATAATGGACATGCTTGGGGATTTGGTGTGGGACCGCATCAAGCAAAAAGCAGAGATCACTGAAGGTGCGGCTTTGTCACAGAGGCTGTAATTTTTTCCCTTTCTTTCAGTATAATGAGGCAGTGACTTACTTCATCTTTCCTCCCCTCCCCACTTCTGTCCCTTTATGTTTTTCTTTTTACTAAGTTCTCGTGAGCTCTGTATGGTCAGACCCACTGCCTACTGATACAGATCTAATTTAACTATGTGTTGGTGGGTCTGTGATGCATTTATGCACAAGAAGTAGAGTCAAAATCTATTTTGATTAAATATTAAATGTTAAGTATATCTTAATCATTTTGAATTGCAGTATGGTGCATATACTACTGAGACTATAATGCTAAAAAAGCTACGTAAAGTTAATACCTGTTGGTGATCAATAACTGGTCAGATGCTTATAAATACTAAAATTTGTAACTGAAGTTCTTATTCTTAAACATGCAAATGATACATCTTCTCTTATTTGCAGAAAACTTCAAAGCTGATGACATATGCTTTGATGCCAAAGAGACCTGCAATAACTGGTTCTGCAAAATTGGTTCTGTTCGGGAGCTACTTCCTCGCATGTGAATCCTTACTTCTCTCGATATTTCTGTCATACAGTATCTTCAAGATGTTTCTGTTAATTCCACCCCAGGATATCAATGTCAATTAATTTGTAAAACTTTTATGTGGGAATTTCTTTTTCTGTTAACATCACTTCATCATGAAGCAGCAGCACTTAAAAGTTTTGTTTGGCTTGCAGACAACGAGAAGCATGGATTCGTTGTTATAAGAATGCCTTGATAGCAATCCCCAGAATTGAGTCTACCACCATAAGAAAAATATATACGCAGAAGTGTAGCAAGCCAGAGGGATCTTATTTATCTTATCCACATTTATTCTAATTTTCTCAGTATCTGGCTTGCTATGCGTCTATAGGTATATTTTCCTTACGGTGGTAGACTGGAACCTGGAGATTGCCGCCATGCATGCTTCAAATCTTGACATTATTGACATAATTTTTTTGGCTAATGGGAAATAATATCTAGTACTAGATACAGGATAATTCTGCAGAGGTGTTGCACTTCTGTTTTTCCTTTTCATTGTAGTCTGACCTTGTACTTGATAGTAACTCTTTCATTCATAATTGATAAAAGTAAAAGTAAAGTTTGTCAAGTCCTGGATCATAGAATGACAAGCATTTGGATTAGGACATGAGGAACTGATCTGAATTAAAAAATTTAAGGTCCGAGTCAAATCTGAACTCTTCTCCAAGGTTGTAGAGAACACTTAATAAAGCTTTGATGGACCTTTTGAGTGAGAGCTACGGTTTTTAATTATATTCTATTAAGTTTTTGTTACGTGCTTCACTATTTTTCCAGCCTGATAATGATTCTTTGCTTATTTAAGCTATTTAGAACTTGCACTACTTCCTTGTTGGCGCTTCCTTCATGACCATCCTGAGAATATCCTTAAGCGCTTAGTGGAGATGTCGAGAGGCATTGCTGATCCACTGGCATCGGCTTATTGTCGCCTGTACTTGGTTCAATGCTCCCAAAGACTATCCCAACATGATACAGGTGCTGATTCTTGGCCTCTATTACTCACGTAATATTATATAATGTTTAGATTCGTTGACTCTGAGTTGATCTTAATGACTCCATTTCTGGGTCAACACTTAACCAGAATGAAAAATATCACTATTTGATTGTGGATTTGAGAAATATGAACATATAGGACTAGGATATTACACCTCTGTTCTTTATGCTTAGACAATATTCTACTAGATCAAGTGGGTTTATCTCTAGCTTGTCTTTATGATAAATGATGTATATAATGATGTATGCTGTACAGTACTAAATCTCTTTCTAGCGATGGTTTTGCTAGTTTTAGTACATTAAAGACATGCTGTTTTTTAAACCCTGATCTCCTGTAGATTTGATCTTAATACTAGTAGCTTGTTTTCAGTTTCATTGTTTGTATCAAATCTTGTACGCCCCTTACAGTAATGGATTCTGCATCTTGAAACAGGTTTTCTTATCCCTTGCATTAATGATCTGAAAGTGCTACTCGTTCGCTTCACACCAGCAAGAAATGCCATGAATGGAAATATCTCTGGAAATAGTGAATTATTGCTTACTCTTGTTGAACCCGCTATTGAATATATCATAAGATGCTTATTCAAGGATCTAAAACAGGTGATGGTCTGATTATTTTTTCAGATTCATTGTGATGATTGGGTGAGGCATATTAATTATAGGCTCTGTACCTGTACCTCTTCTTCATAAATTTGTTTCTTGGATACATCGTTTTTGGCTGGTTGGGGGGGGGGGGGGGAGCAAAATTTGCTCACATAGGCAACTTTCATGGTATCTTTTCTACCTCCATACTGGTGGCTTAGTGTTGTATAGTTGCGTTGTGTTTATAAATATAGGTCAGCTTTTTCTTCACTACAGAAATCTAGATCATCCTTACCACCAGTTATTGTATCCATCAAAAAGGTTATCTAGAATTCAGTCTGTTTTTGAGTATCACCTCTCTTCATGCAGTATCTATTTGTTCTTTAGCATAATTTTTTCTTTGAGATACTTTCGCTGATGGACTATGAATATTTCGTTGCAGATGGAATTTAGTAAAATTCTTCCGGCACTTGGAATATCGAGGAACCAATCAATGTCGTTTAACAATGATTCATGCATATCGATTGTGCTTCATTACATACTAAAAGAACTTCCAGTTGAATATATTTGTTCTGATGCTGTGGAATTGCTACGTCTTATAGAGACCACTGATGATATGTCTTTCGATCAGGTACACGTCTTCAAGTTTGAATATAGTGGGGTTTCTGCGTTTGTAATGCCTTATCGTTCATTTGAAGTTGTTCCCTGACAGATTTATTTGCCATTGCAGTCTTTAAATTTCAAGTTACTTGGACATAGACTATGTGAATTGGTATCTGAAGTGAGTAACGTCCATTTATTGGTAGATAAAATTATCCAGGTATTTTATCATGGGTGTGCACTATTTTATTCTTTGTACTTAAATATCATTGATCATATTATTTGGTTTGGTTAATTATTATTGAATCTATCTTGGACTTAAATATTGGATTTGTTTCTCCCAATTTTTTCTAGACATAATATAATGATCTTCCCCAATTTTATTCTCCCCAGTATCATTGTTGTATTTCTAGGACTACATTGATTACTTAATTTGAGTTACTACACTTATCCTGAACCTGCTGGTATCTTACACAAGCGCTCACATCATTTTATTCTGAAAGTTGCATGCAACTTTAACCAAGCACATGAGGCATGCCAGGCAGAACCTTTGAGTTGTCTGTATATGAAACTTGCAAGATGCTCACTTTCTCTTGTTTTTTCTTGTACGGTATTGGAGTGATTATATTCATCAGGGGAAATGTTTTGCTTCTCTCTTATTGTTTAAAGTATATCTGCATTTCAGGTTCTATCTAGTTATGCGAATCTTCACTCATTCTTGATGGTTGCGGATGCTTATTTGGATATAATCTTGGAGAACCATTTGGTAATAACAAGCTCTGTCAATAATGGTTTTATCATTGTTGTATGTGTTTTCATCTCCTGATACATGCATTATATTATTCAGATTTAAGTCATGATGCTGAAATTAGCATATAAATCAGTAATGACATTCTTCTTGTAGCTCGATGTATGGGCCTTGTACATTTTTCTTAATCTTGAGATAGTATTGCTGGTTCTTGTACATTTAAGAGGTTTTGAGACGCTAGTTTCTTCCTGGAATTCATTTTTCATGTGGGTTTATTAGTGGCCTACTTCAGAAAATTTCCCTTCAACTGAGTCATTTTTTGCAGGGCATGTTCGTAAATGTAATACTGGATGGAATATTGGAACGTGTCAGGGACAAGAAGATTGGGGAAAACGAGTTGGTTGTAATGCAGTCGGTTTTCTTGAAAATTCTTACTCATTTTGGTGACATGGAGAAAATATTGGAACTGGTATGCTTCTGACAGATTATTCTTCTACAAGCAGTTACTTCACTACTGTCACGTAGCTTGCATTCTATTTTCCAATTTCCATATGTTTCAAAATAGTTTAATCATGTTAGGGGTTGTATATATATGGTTGTTATAGGATTTACTACTTATATTTACTTTCCTGGAAAAGTTTTTGCTTATATATATATACTTGCATAATTCAATTGATCAATCGAGAAGATATATTCATCATGTTTCCTAAATGGTTTAACAAATCATAAACATTGTGTTTCACTAGAGCATATTGCCATGTGGTTTTACTTCTTCTAAACTACTTTCACGGATTGGAATAAATTTGATGCTTTGCAGAACCATTTTGTTGACATCTTAGATATGATGCATGGGAGTTCAAGAAAATCTATCAGTATGCATATTCTTAATATGGCAACGAGGTACTGTCTTATCCTATTGCATGAAATTTGGCTTTAGTTGTTTCATATCCATTTGATATATCTTACTGAAGCCCAAGCAGTTTCAGGCCAAGCTCCTTGGTTTGAGGTAGCATTGTCCGACTTATTTTCTCTCACTTATGTCTATCATCGATGATTTCAAAATTGGTTATAATTGATCCGGAGAAAAGATTGGGTGACTTATTTTTGCATGTCATAATTGGTTATATTGGTCTGGAGAAAAGATTGGGTGAAAACTTGATGGCGTAATAACACTTAAGATTCAAAGAGTGAAAATTTAGTTCCTCTTGCATGCATGATGATATGCAATTTTGGTTAAATTGTAATTGTAACATTTTGTTGAAATTCTGCATAGTAATGCTTACCTTCTCCCAAAGATTCCCTAAGCTCCATTTAACGTGGGGCTAAAGAAATAGCCTGTGAATTCTATCGAGGGAATTGAAGGTAAGTTTCTAGTCATAGGGATGTAAGTTGGATGGCATCCTGGTCCATGTGAATGTAGTACTGGATCATAGAGTGGTTTTGTCACTTATCTTTTGTTCACACTTGAATATTTATCATTCCCGCGGACTTCAGATTACTTATGCTTTGTTAGAACAATACTTGAACAAATATTATTCCCTAGGACTTCAGATTCCTCCCTTTACTATTGCTAGTTTTGCTTGGTTTTTTGGTAGATGCTGGAAGATAAACATTGCCCAATATGTTGGAAACAATACAGCTTTGGAAGCTTACTAAGTTTTTTATTTTCCCCCTAGAAATGATCAAATTCAAGATCCAATCATCATTGAGGTGCTACTTGAAGTTGCTCAGGCCTTATACGATAACCTAGACTTCTCAAATATGAGAAAGGATGAGTATCAGCATCCATCTCGTCTGATTTCTCGTTTCGTGCGTATGGTAACCTACTTTATATGAAAAAAGGTTTTGTGTTAATTTGATTTCATAGTTGGCTATCAAGAATTTACTACCCAGACATCTGTGCTTGGTACTGTTAGGTTGACCACGGGCTGGAGATGGAAAGACATTTAAGGTTCCTTGCTCAATGCCGGGGAGCTTTTTCTCGCATTAGTGAACTCCAGGTCTCTAACCCTCTTTGATTAGTTTTGGTTTTTCGTTTTCTTGTTTGTGTTGCGTGTCATCCTATTAATGATTCTTTTCAGTGATTCTTTTGTCCCTACATTAAACAAGGCAGATGTCACTTGTACACTGTGTTATGGAATAGCTTATGGCCCTGCAAAAAGAAATAGCTGCAGCACGTAAAATATAAACTTTTGCCATTTAATTTGATACTTCCTCCGTACCATTTAAAGCATTCCGTTTCCCTTTCGGAGCTGCCCCAATGGAAGTATCCCACTGCCCTTCTCAGAAAAAATTAACTCATCAAAAAGTGTGGACGTACGATTTTTCCACACTTTACACCTTCTCCTCGATTACTGTGCCGAAAAGAAATGGGACGCTTTAAACGGGACGGGGGGAGTATTACTTTGAGAATTTCGAATTGTATAATGAATTACAGCTTTACTAAACAGGTCTGAAGATAAAAAAGGCTTAATAATATATGTGATGAAAAGGAATCATAGAATCTAATTCAATTGATGTTGATGCCCTTTTAGTTTCAGACAGGTGCTGTGTAAAGATTATCTAGAATGAATATCAGCATTATTTTGGTGTGAAGAACTCCGTATAAGTATATTAGTGCTTTCTGGAATCTTATAATTTTCACCTGTGGTTGAATTCATTCTGTCACAAAATAATGATACCTCCTGCATCAACTCCCTGCATGAACTCAGCTGAAACCAACAAAAAGAGTAATTAAAGGATTTTTTTACTGAACCATTGGCCCCATTACTCCTATTTCTATACCCCCTGGCGTGAGAGAAGCTGCTGAAGTTTCTTGTGAATTAGTTGAGCCATAGTCCATAGAGCTATATACAGATTGTATGATTGAGCTTTAATTGTTCCAATACTAGTTTTCTTTTATTGTTGCATGTTTCTGATTGGTGTCAGTTACCTTATGTTTCTTTTTGTTTCCATCTTGTGGGTGGGGATCATTGCAGATAAGCAAGTATTTCACTGTGTGAACTGTAACATTCTTATTGTGTTGCATGTGTGACACTGTTAAATATTAAAATATGTTAGTTCTAAATTTGCAGGAGAATCTTGTTCATTCCAGCAACAGCATAGCTGTTAGATCAATGAGAGATGGAAATAGTAGCGTCAGCTTTGCCAAATCATGTCTGGCGTTTAATGAAGTCACAATACCTGCTATTCCCTCTAACTTAAGGCAGTTGAACTTATATATTGAAACAGCAGAGGTGCACTTTCTGTTTCTGTACATTTAGCAATCTTATTCTTGCAACTATATGCTTGCTCTTCTTCTAATCCTTTCTGCTTATCAGGTAGCATTAATGGGTGGGTTTTTTTCTCATCTAGCTGGGCTTGTAGATGCAGCAGTCAATTGCTTGCAAATGAGTGATCCAGTCAATGGTTAGATTTGTATTTTCTTTACCAGAAAAAAACGTGTAATTTTGGACTGATTTTCACTGAAAAATGCTTCAGAGTAACATTATAAAAAATACAGAAGTAAACTAGAAAGTGAGATATCTTTAACTTCAAGTAGGTCATATTCTAATGATAAGAAAGCAAGTCAATGATGTTTCATGAAGTGAAGCTGAAACTCATTGCAAGTACTCAGATATGAGATATGATAATCCCAAATCATCCGAAATTGAAATATGTAAAACTTCTGTATGTATTTTACCTATTCATTTTTTTCTAGCCTCTTTTTGATCCTTTCATCTTCAACCACTTTAAAAGTGTATGTTATTGCAGTTTTCAAAAGTATGCTATTACTTGTTTTTTGGCTTTACCATAAATTGTGGAGCTGAATCAATCTGCTTCCTGTAGTTGTGCAGATAACAGAAGATGGAGATGGAGCCATTCAATTAATATGCAAGTTATGCGGCTTGTTGGTGATGGTTCCAGGTAATTTTAACGTTTTATATTTTGGACATTGGTGACTGATTATTATTAGTGATGTAAGTTGTACTTAAATGAGCTCGATATAGTTTTGAAATTCTTACCTTAATATTTTGCTTATGTGCTACTTTGTCATTGAAGGTGGCCTTGACCAAGAAGTAGCCTACATACCGAAGTGTTTACTGTCTTTCCTGGATTCCCAATCATGGTGATGCTTCCACTCACCTATTTGTTAAACTTGCTTACTTCGTAATTCCTTCTATGGTAGTAATCTGGTCCTATTCTCAGGGTATTGCCGAGAATGAAGGCCAAGGTATTATCTGCGATTGTTTTCTTGTCCACAGCATTATCCCAGGATCAACTGCTGTACCATGCTGTCAGTGGAAAGGTAATGATGTTAGGTTTATACTCCAATTACAGATCAGGCATTTTGTGCGCATGATATACAAAGAACCTATGATCTAATTAAGAGGTCAAACATGTGAAGTTGTTGAAGTGGGTATCAGGCATGCTCAACCTCTAGGGTCATCCGACTTAGCTACTGGTCCTGAGGTATAATCAGGGGAAAAGTTATGGTAATAAATGACATAAGTTAACAGTAAGGAGCTTGATGATATATTAGGCATAAAAATCAGAGAGAAAGAATTCATGGACACAAAACACTCATGGAATTTTACACGCGCCCTCTATTTGGGTTGGCATGGTAGAAGGAAAAATGGAATATGCAAAGAAATGGTGGACAAATCAAATGACAAGTAGACAAAGAATTAGTGGACAAAGGGAAATTAAAAATTGAGAGAACTCGGGACTTGGGAGAGAGCCCTAGCATCGTGGGTGATTTTGGGATGAGACTCTCTCCGCATGGAGTCTACCAAAGAGTTATCTCATGTGTTTAGGTGGGGTTTATATCCAATGATTAGTCCCTAATCCAAAGAAAAAATGTGGATCTAACCCGGGCCTTGGGCCACTAGTGAATCCACCTTATACTTGGAGTAGGAGGCTTCTTTCTTGATTTGTTGGAAAGTATTTTACCTGTGGAAACCTTCTCAATTCTAATCCCTCTTCATATCCTTTTGATTTATGCATCATAGACAGTAATCCTCCGGTGTTCATGTTAGTGTATTTAGTCGAAGTACCCTTTACTTTATAAATGTCATATGTTGAATGAGTTTCTTGCTTTAATACTATGAAATTCCGTTTTGTCTTATCCAGGTCATTTGTAACTACCAACTATTTGATGGAGTTCCGTCCTATCATCAAGAACTGCTATCATTGTCTCGTATTGCTCTTCAGGGCATTGCAAATATTGTAATGCAAGAGTCCTCTAAGGTAAAATAGTCTTTATGGATCTCTTTTTTCACCAAATTCATTCTCATTTTTTTTTTCGTTTCTTCCTTTACCTATTACTTATCTGTCTTTTTTATCCTTTTTTTTTTTTTTCATTTTCTTTTTGTGAGCACGACTGGCTTGAATAGTACATTGTACTTCATACTGATATGTATCATGAACTTGAATACCGGGTTGCAGGCTGTACGGGGAAGACTAGCTCTTGAAAGTTGTAACTGTGTAGCTTTATCCTTTACGGTAAGTATTGGATGGTATTCTACAAAACCAAGTAAGAAATCGCAGTCTCTCATGATCTTGGTTTTCTAGAGGTGTTTACTTTACCAAAAGTAAAATGAAAAATTGAGGCGTTACTTGACATAATCAAGTGACTCCTATTGTCTCAGCTAATTTAGTTATTTTTCACGAGCATGCATGCAAAGAATACGAAGGCTGTTGATGTGAAACTTCTGAGAGTCCTCGTTCTAAATAATTACTCCATTGTCCCATAAATTTAGTCTCACTTTTCTTTTCGGGTCATCCCAATGGAAACTATAATATTCACTATTCAAAACAAACATTTTTTTCAAGATTTCCAAAAATTTACAGGAGAGAGGGAGTATAAATTTTCTTATTTTATTCACTTAATGCATTTGTAGGTGTCGGACGAAACGTTAGAAGAATGCTCCAAGTTGGTGGAAATAGCCAAGTCCTGCTTGGGTGCTGACGACAAGTTTCTGCTATCTACTATAAAGTTTTTGGATGCATCGCACTTCCATATATAAGGAAATTGTGTTTGGGAATTATATACTCTCTCCATCCACTATATACGTGCTTGGAATCTTTCACCACGGATTTTAATTTATGTTAAAGTGATTTTTTGGTTTTACGTAATGTGAGTAGGTATTCAAGTGAAATGAATATTAAAATGAATTTTGGTTGATTGTTTAGGTGGAAAAAGAATAATGAATATAGGAATCGCCCAAAAATAATAATTCAAAGCACATATATCATGATTTCATTGCTGGCGTCTTGTATATTTGTTGTATTAATGTCAAAATCAAAATCCAGAGAAACAAATCAATTGAAACTTGGATGTACTCTCTTCATCCACCAAGAGAGCTGTGTACTTGGTGAGATGGATTCTAATAAAAAAAAAAGGCAGATGATTGCTATTTATTTATTTTATTTTTTTAAATAGGGGTTGGCACATATTAAAGAAAAAATTAAGTTATAAAGTGTAGTTTTTTTATAAATAATGAAAAAGATGGGTATGATATATAAATAAAAATAGTCATTCCTTCGAGCCACATGGTAATAGTCATTCTTTGAATTCATAATTAGTTAAACACTGCTCCAAATTCAATTAATAAAGCTACAACGTACAAGTCTACAACTAAAACATATGCCCAACGATGCTCTTATGCAATTTGATGAGAAAAAGTCTTTACCCAAAAATAGATGAGATCCCCATAATTTTAGGAAATTTTCGATTACATACTGGTCATAAATTACCTGAGTAACCCCAACGATGCTCTTATGCCTAAAAGTCTAAAACTATAGTAAATTCTCATACAAATAACAACCGTGGATCTAGACATATCTATGGTTAGTATTGATGATTTTATTTATTTATTTATTTATTATTTTATTTTTTTTGAGGATGTTAATATTGATTTTTAGTTACTAGAATATGGAAGATTTTCATTTGAACCTCCCTCTATATATTTGCTTCTATTGTACAATGATGAAAATGTCCCTTAAAAATTTGTTAATTGTTAACGTGAGAATTATTGGCCTATATGTGATTATTACCTATACCTAGTATGAAGCCCAACTTTCTATTAAAAAAGAAAAAATTATGACACCCAATAAAACTAATTACGAAATAGAAATCAAGCCACAAGTATGAATAACGTAACGGCCAAATCTACATGTCATAAATAATTGTGTAGCTCATAAAGAATCCCACCATTTAGTTGATTCCCAGCTGTGAGATGACACCCATTAATGTGAGAGTTCCTTCTTTTTTTTTTTCTTTTTTTTTTCCTTCTTTTTATCTGGTGGCAGAAGGCACACATAATATAGGAGAAAATGTAATTTTGATGCAGATGAGTTTGGTTGAGGGCTACACCTCACAAATATTTAATTTGAAACCTTATACTTCCTCTGTTTCAAGATTGTTGACACGTTTCTTTTCCTTTCTTTTTGGCACACATTTCCACGCTTCTTGATGTTGGATTTTAAAATAAATTTTTGAAGTATCTTTTCTTTTACGAGATACTACGTGTGTCGTAGTATCCCGTAAATAAAAAATACTTCAAAAAATTATTTTAAAATCCATCATCGAGAAGTGTGGAAATGTGTACCAAAAAAAAAAAAAAGAAACGTGTCAACAATCTTGAAACAGATGAAGTAATATATTGATGAGTATCACCACCGCCAACCGTAACTTTAAGCAACAAGGCCCATCATTTAAACTGTTTTAAGTTGAACACCCACTTTGACTTTTTTAGCTGAAAATCGTTGGGCGGTTGCGTTTTTATTTGCTTTTGCACTTGATCAGGAATCTTACCTTTTTCATTTGCTTTGTTGTTGCGTCGTCCTCCCCTCCAAGCTATAGATAAAATTAATTAGTACTATGTGATAAGGTTTCATTAAGGGATGTTCTCTTTGATCGGTGAGGTAATGAGAGAGGGATTAGAAAACGTTGGAAAATTTTATCACATAATAGAGTTTTCACTTCTTTTATCTTATATATATGACATTCTCTGAGGGAATCCTCTGAGGGAAGGATAAGAAAATGTTGGAAAATCTCATCGCATAATGCAGTTTTCACTTCTTTTTATCTTGTGACGTTCTCTGAGGGAGTGATAAGAAAATGTTGGAAAATCTCATTGCATAATGCAGTTTTCACTTTTTCACTTCTTTTATCTTATGACGTTCTCTAAGATATTTTTTTTTTATTTTAAAAAAAGACCTTAATATGCGTAAATATATTAACACTTCAAGTCTGCCATGAAAATACTATCACGATTCGAGGAAAAAGTAGTAAAAAGACTGCCTAGGGAAATTCTTCATCGTGCCTAGGAAAAATTATTTATCATATGTAATTGCTAAAAAATGGAGGAAAATAAATTTAAAAAATATTTATTTTTTTCTCCTCTTCCATCAAAGAGAACACCCTAAAGTTACGAAGGTCTTGATTAATTAAAGGTACAAACAAGAATGTTCTCTTAATGATCATGGACATATTAAGTGTGCTCGTAACTGATGTATCAAATATTGAGAAACCTATTATAAATATATACTCCAAAATTTAAATTATATTGAAAAAATCTAAATATTAGTAGTATTAAAGAAAAGAACATATGTGGCATTTTAATAGTCTTTTTTAAATTACAAATGATGGAATAAGGCAATAAAATGTTCTTAACCATATGATATGGTAAATAACAAGAATAAGCAGCGGCCTCGTGTTTAATTCAAGTATGAATGACTGAATGAGTCGTGGAATGTTAAGGGCTTAAACTTATGATTAAAGAATGACGGAATAAATAAATTCACTTATTTCTCGGAAATGTAGATACATTGAACTCGGAAAAAGTACAGATTAAAAAAAATTATAATTTAGAAATTCAATTAAGATTAATGTTGGATGGAGATCATATAGAAATGAATCTATACGTGTTAACTAAAAATAAATCTTAAGCGTTTATTTAGATGGATCTACGGTTAGATTAATGCTGATGTGTAATGTAGCTGCACCATTATTTTGTGGATTAAATGCATTGAAATCTTGACGGTTTACAAACTCATTGCAATTAATTTATTTTGTGTGATTCAATAATTTTAAATTATATTTATTCATCCATTTTTTCCATGAGCTAATCGATTCTTACCAATTAGCATTAAGACAAATCATTTTTTTTTTTTGCTTAAAAGAGTACTTTTTATTGCATATGCGCAGTGTTAAAATTAAGTCTCATTTTTATTATTGTTTATTAGAATACTTTTTTATTGCATATTATATATTGCGTAAATAATTTATTTATGTTGTTCATTAGACCATATTTCATTGCATATTGTAACGTTGTTTATTAATGTATTTTTTATTTCATATTATATATTGCATAAATAATTTATTTATGTTGTTGTTCTTTAGACCATAGTTCATTGCATATTATAACATTGTTTATTAATGTGTTTTTTTATTGCATATTATATACTACTACATAAATAATTTATTTATGTTGTTCATTAGACCACGCTTCGTTGCATATTATAACATTCTTTTATTGCACATAATGTAGTGTCGAAATGGTTTAGTATAGTTGTGTTTAGTTGTTGCTTCAAAGCATATATATTACTACATATTATCTCATAAATCATTGCATAATGTTGATGAATATATTTGTGCAATGATTTTTTTTTTATATGCAATATTTTTTAGAGTGAGATTGGCGTGCAGATAGCATTGTTTGGTTGTTGGTGAAAAAAAATGCTAAATTGATTTATAATAAATATTGAGAAATAGAAATGAGATTAATTTCTAGATCTCCTAATTAGTCGCTAGATTTTTTGGAAAGTGGAGATACGGAAAAACAATAAATCTAACCATAATCTCCCCTGCAATCTTCACCATACAATTTTTTGAAATCAATAATCTAGATTTATTTCTAGTTAACACAATAAGATATGTTTCTCATATAATCATCCCCATTAATGTTTACGGATATTCACATTAATTAATTTATGACTCATGTAAACTTCTCTTGAAAGCCCTTCCATCGAGAAAAAATAATTTTGATGGAACTTTGTTATTTCCAACTAGTTTTACAAACCTAAATTAATCTTCCATGTGAAATTAAAGTTCATTTCTAATCCAAAATCAGGCAGACCGATCATGTCAACATATAGAATACTACCAAGCATGGCCAGCAACGTTATCTTGCAACACATATTTCATGCATTCAAATCAATAATAAATATGAAAGTGAATAAGTGATTACATATTCAACCTTTTGGTTCAAATTGTATATCTATCAATTATACTCCTTACAAGGACATATTTTTCTTATCTGGTTCTCCGATCCCATTTTAAATATCTAATACACCAAAAGAAAAAGAAAAAAAAAAGTAAATTAAAATTTTAAATTTGTATGGCCTATACTACTTTTGCTAAAATATATATATATATATATATTTCTTAATTCTCATGCTTAAAAAGAAGTGATCGAGTCACTTCTATTTGGAAGGAGGAAGTGATTTGAATTTTTATTTTTTTAATTGTAAATAAAGGGATAATTAAAATTTCCGATGATGAAATGTTATCGTGGCACGACGTAAGCCACCATGGTATCATAATCATTTTTATTAAATGTGATTTGACTTGAAACAACGTCGTCTTGACCCATTTAATGTAAAAATCTATAAATTGTGGAGTATCACTGATTGAGAACAAAATATTATTAGTTGTAATAAAATAGCGCTTACAATAAACGTTATTTTAACCGGTATCATAATTAATAAAATTAACTGTAAGTCTAAGGTGGCTTTCGGTGTATCACATTGATACGTCGCGAAAAAATGGCGCACACAAGACAAGTTTGATGATAGATTCGTAATATTCGCGATTAAATTGATTAATTCAATTCTTCATGACATTCTTTGCAACGCAAAAATAGTTAATTGTGATTATCCCTTGAATCAAAGGGTTTCATTTTTTAATCAGGCGCTATATTTCAAAGAATTCTATGAAATTCACCATTTGAAATTAATTTTGAGATCATGCAAAGATCGAGTATTTGATGCTGACAAATTAGGACTATCAATTTTTTTTTTTGCACAACATGATATATATGTATGAAATTAAATGGATTAGAGTTCAATTGTATTCTCTTTGTACGTTTTCATGTAAATTTGTGTTCATGTTGAACAAATTCTTGACATGTCGTGTTCAGATTTGTTGGGAACCCATACAGTTTGATTTTGATGATGTTTTCCGAAACCACATTTAGCCTTATTTTCAATTCTAGTTAGGATTGATAAGAGCGATCTGCCCTCGTCTCCTTCGTTCTTTTACAGGTTGAACCCTTGTAAAGAATAGATCGTGTTAGACGATCTGATCTATAGTTCTCAACCAGATCTCTTAGATTCTAGTCAACCTGTAGTAGAAGTTCAGCTGGCCTGCTCTGAAAAGTTCAAGATCGCTGGAGTTCTATAGATCGAAGGTCAAGCAAATTCGCTTTCACGAGTCTGAACGACCTGTCCTCTGGTACCTGTTTGTCAGCTAGGACGAAATCTCCTAACGGCTAGAAGTGAGTCAGTTGTACGGCCTCTCTGCCATCACTGACAATTTCCAACGGCTAGATTTCAA
Source organism: Mentha longifolia (assembly GCA_001642375.2). Classification (NCBI taxonomy): domain Eukaryota; kingdom Viridiplantae; phylum Streptophyta; class Magnoliopsida; order Lamiales; family Lamiaceae; genus Mentha; species Mentha longifolia. Next base: position 22,965,694 of record CM038119.1, read on the forward strand.
ATCTGCGTCTATAAATACTTTAAGCCTCTCCAGAATCAAACATGGGAAATTAATCTTTCAAGTCAAAAACTCTGCAGAAATCTCTGAAGCTCAAAGCATCACTTAACACTCGAATCAAGAAGATTTCCCAAGTGTTAAGATAATCAGATTTTTAAATCTGGATTCTCTATTCTTAGGCGTTCACAGCTGCTTAAGAACACCTCATATTTCTTCATATTAAAGTCTGTCAAAGTCTGTAGTATTGAAGAAGTTTAGAAAGCTATTTCTCAAATTGTTAAGTCTAGATTAGATTAGCAAGTTCAAAATAGCTAGTGTGTGTCAAGTTTGTAATCTCTATTCTAGAGAAGTTGTAAGGGTCACGACCCAAATTTTGTGTTCAGTCTTTCGTCATGTTTGACAAAAACTGAAGTTGATTCTCAGTCAGTCTAAACAAGAAGAGAAGCAAAGAATTTTAGCTACGACGGTAGCTGACGTGGACGTAGGGAAGATTATCCCGAACCACGATAAAATTGACTGTCTCTATCACTACTTTATTTACTTCAATTGATTTGTTGCTTGTTCTCTAACTTGCACTCATAAGTATTCACAACACTCACTCTTCATACAACTCTGTGATTTGCTATTTTTGAAAAGAAAAGTTTTTCTAAAAGAGTAACAAATTTCACTCACCAACTTCCGCACTGCATTGACAACCTGTTGGCACAAAGTGAACCTGTTCTTGCTCAACAGATCGTCTCTCCCTCTCTGATAAGAGTTGACCTGACCTGTCAACCAGATCGCACACTTTGTTTTAAAGTCAAAACTGTTTGCAATTGGTGCATTACCCCCCCTCATACACCAAATTACTCTTTCGGGGACCAACAAGATTTGTCATGTCAGTAAGATAACAATATAGCATTCACGATTTGAATGAGTGAACATAATAAGAAGTCATTTATCATCACTGACAAATTGTTCAATAATCACACACATTTCTAGAGACTAGCATGAGTAACGTGCATTCGCACGTTAAAAAAAATAATTTTAATATTTATATTTGATGAATAGTTTTATTTAAAAAATTATAGTATTTTAAAATTTTGTTTAAAGAATAATTTTAATATCTAAATTTGATGAATAGTTTTATATTTACTACGCCATCCACCCTATTCAAAGTTTTCGTATTTCTTTTTTGAGCCATCGTCTCACTCAAAGTTTCACTTTCTCTTTTCGAAAATAATTAACTTTTTAAAAAGTGTGGATCTTATTATTTTTCAACACTTTACACCTTATCCTTAATGAGCGTGCCAAAAAGAGTGCTCTCGGAACCAAAATCGTGTTATTCATTTTTTAAAAATTATAAAACTAAAGTTTCTAAAACCATATATTTCCAAATTTGATAATTAAAGTAAACATTTTACTTCAATTCTATTGTGTGTATGATTATAAGTGTAGTCCATCTTTTCACTTTAATTTGGCCTTTCTAAAATGAAAATGTTTATTCACTCATCATTTAACCATAACTCTACACATATTTTAATATAATTTAAGTTGTCTAGACTTGCTCTTTTGTTCTTTGGCTTGTACGATTTTTATGTCAAGTTAAAGGTTTTTATATATTTAAGATCAATCATCAATATAGTTTTTTTTTCGATATGTGATATTCTACTTTGAAATAAATTTAAAGATCTTGATATGTTCTTTTATTTAAGATTGATCATCAATAGGTTTTTATAGATATATGATATATATATTTTTTTTGATCAGGCAAACACAACAAACTCACACACACTAATATGAAAAATAAAATAAAATATGCATTATAATGTTAAACACGGTACATTATTTTAAAATAAATTATTCTAAAAACCGTGCTGAAAATTTTTGGAACGACTTATGTTATCATAAATTTTTTGTACTTCAAGTATTTGTACTTAATAAAACGGGACTTGCCACTTTAATTGATATTAGTTTTCTTACAAGAACTCATGAATTAGTCAAACATATTTAACACAATTTATTTTGTTTTATTGACATTCCAATAATTACGATAAGTGTAGGTGAAAATGTATTACATTAGCAAATCATTAACAAGATAATATTAAATTGTTATAAATTAAGTATAATAAGTCGATACAATTCTAAACTTTTCCTTAATATTTAAAATATATAAGGGGAGAGAGAAAATGAAACTCTTAACAAATTGAATTATACGAAAAACTTAAATACAAGAACTAAACTAAATTAGCACCTCACGAATTGTCAAAAACTAAATTAATATATAAGGTAAGTTTATTTTTAATGAATATTATAGTCTTTATAATTTATTCTTATACATATACATATAATAAGGGCATAATAGGAAGTGTATATTTTGTAAAACAAGGCTCTTTTATATATTATTAGTATAGTATTAGTATAGATAATTAAAAATGTTGAACTTGAATATAACTATTTTGACATGCACGTCTAATTAGGACGCTAGTTTTTAGCAATTGGCCTCTATTTTGTTGATTTCCCTCTTTTGAATATTTTCACTCACCTTAAGTGCCGCCCAACTTTAAATGTGGCATTAAAACCCTCATTCAATTTAGGTGAGTGTTTGGCCGTAATTTTAAGACTTTCAACTTCACCTGCCCCTAAACCTATTCCCAACGACTTATGAGTTGGTTTTTTCTAACATTTCATAGTCGCCCGATTTAATATTTTTTCGAAATACAAAACACGTGATAAAAAAATATTCTCCGCTCTTTAACAACATTGTCATGTTTGATCGGTACGAGTTTTAAGAAAAAATATAATTGATTTGTATTTTTTTATCATGAGTGAAGATTGAGTCTCGCTTTTATTGTAACTGAAGAAATATGTAATGTTAAAAGAGTGTGCCTATTGGTAGATTTCATGAGAGAATGCTATAATTTTAACAGAAATTGAAAGTCGGATAATTTATTAATGAGAAACAAGCCAGTAAGTTACACAAGTCATATTTCACGGGTTCTCGAGATATCTTACTTGGGATATCAAATAGACATAAGAAACCAAATAACTTTATTTATATGTGCTTTTCTTAGCTACCAGACGAGACTCAAATGTATTGTTATAATGAGTCTATATCTAAAAAAATAAAATACTTCAATTTAGAAAATGACCCGAAATAGAATTAAAATCATAGTTTTTGAGACGAGACGGGAGAGTATATTTCAATGTAACGTGGCCCCTTAAGAAGCCTCAAAAATGAGGGGGCGGAGGTACGCCCCTGTGTTTAAAACATGTGCAGCTTTATAATTATAACTGCTTTCAGACCAACTTTACTTTAATTGTTAGGACAACATGCTTCAATTCACAGCCTTGAGTCTTAGACTAACATTTAAACCACTTGAAAATAGATGAGGGTAACTCCTTAAATGATTTACTTTCATTATTTAATTATAATTATGGCGGTAAGTATACGGAAATAACTGAATGTATTAAATAACCTGCCTTGTTACCTAATTCCTGAGCCTCGAAAATGTAAACGGGGCCAATCTTTAAAGTTCTCTTGCTGTATAGAGCTACTCCCTCCGTTTCAAAATTTATGACCCCTTTCTTTTTGGCATTTTCGACAAGTATTTTCATGCTTCTCGGTGATGAGTTTTAAAATGAATTTTTGATGTATTTTTTTTACGGGATACTATGACACTCGTAGTATCCCGTAAAAAGAAAAATACATCAAAAATTCATTTTAAAACTCATCACAGAGAAGCGTGAAAATGCTTGCTGAAAATACCAAAAAGAAAGGGGTCATGAATCTTGAAACGGAGGGAGTATTATAAAATTTTATGATCACAGCTAAAACTTTAAGCGCGGGTGGCTGATGAGATGTGCCTGCTTATAAAGTAGTTTCATTTGATTTTTTATTTATTTATTTATTTTTTAAATCTTGAATGTTATACAACTTTAGGTTATATTCCTTTTGTCTCATTCTACTTTCGTCTCATTCTACTTGATCTAATTTTTTTATTGAGACGGGTTCTATTAGTTTATATCTAATAGTGAAAAGTAATTAAAGTTTTATTATTTTATTAAACTAATTTAATAATCTATTATACTACTCCGTTACAAAGCTGTGTGCAACTCGCTTGTTTTGTCTCGTTCTCACTCATTCGAACTCCGTTTCTCGATCCATTTCTTCCTATATGGCTTCCTATTGAGCGGGACATATGGGATCATTCTAATTGTTGAATAGTTTATCTTTTTCTACAAATCCAATCAAAACTAAAACAAGAAGTTAAACATTTAACAAAAATAGAGCAGTCGTCTCATCAAGCTTTAAATTAAGAAACACGATCATTTTTAAGAAATATGTATCAAATACACCCTGCATAATCCAGTAGGAAATATCCATGTTTGTCAAGAAATTGAGACAGAGAATGCTATCCGAAATTAAAATAGATGTGATGTTATGTATGCATAATAACTAAATAGTCCATATTCAGAAATAGTTTAGTGTAAATAAAGCTGGAGAGAAATAAATGAAAGTTGTTAATTGTTTGTAATACCCCTAATAAGTCATGTGCCACACATCTCTTCAAATCTTCCAGCTAATTTATTGCAGATGCCATTGTTTCTGCCGTAAAACTGTGAAATCCAAACACTAAATCTGCTCTTGTTCCACCTCCACTCCTAGCTACCCCATTTCTCCAATGCCAAGAATAAGATTAATACTATATAATTATAATATACACTCAAACAAAATCATGTGACACCCATATTTTTGTCCCTCTTTTCGCACTGCAGGCATGTGGGAAGAAGAAAACCTCAAACCATCACGACAAATTAAAAAATAAATTAAATGATAATTCAACTCATTTATCTCCACTTCATTAATAACAACAATCAAGTTGACCCAAAACCAGTGCCCTCGGTATTTGTACCTTCGAAAATTACAAAAGTTTTAAAAAGATTTTTTTTATTTTACTGTACTACATTAGTACTAATTGCTTGGGATTACAGCAACGGGCGCCGCAATGTGTAAAAAAGCGCATTGGTCGAGTAGTAGCGGTGATAGCGGCGGTCGGCGGCACGTGCTCACGTGGCTTCATGTGGGCCCTTTTATTCATAACTAAGCAAGCAATAGGCCGCTCACCGTCGGCTCCCTCCTCCTCCTCTCCCACGCCTCCACGTGGCTTTTATTATTATTTTTTTTTAATTTGAATTTCGAAATTGGAAAAGCGTGTGGCCGTCGATACGGATATTAGAAAGGGAGGGGAATAGGTAAAGAAGATTCGTTGCTCCCAAAGGGTAAAGACACCTTAATAAATACAGGGGTATAATAATATAATATAATATAATAATAATAACAAGAAGAAGAAGAAGAAGAAGAAGAAGAACTGTACGTTACCACACACAGCTAATATAACTTACTAATTTTACTTATAACCTTTTTCTTCCCTGCGTATATATACTTCCTAACTTCAACAACTCTCACATCTTCAATTCCAAAACTTTTTTTTTTTCTCTCTCACTTTCTCTCTCTAGAATTCGATGGAGTGGACGCGGGGTCCCGTAATAGGGCGGGGCTCCTCCGCCGCGGTGTCGCTCGCCACCACCGCTGGCGGCGAGCTCTTCGCCGTGAAATCCGCAGACATGTCCTGCTCTAGCTCCTTAAAAAAGGAGCAATTTCTGATTTCTCAGCTTTGCTCGCCGTTTATAGTCAAGTGCTTCGGCTCCGACGTAACGGTGGAGAAGGATAGATCGTTGTACAACGTTTTTTTGGAGTTCGTCGCCGGCGGCGCGCTCTCCGATCTGATCAGAAGTGAGGGAGGCTCGCTCGAAGAAAGCGCGATCAAATTCTTCACGCAGCAAGTGGCGAAGGGGTTGAATTACCTCCACCGCCTCGGATTTGTGCACTGCGACATTAAAGGTCAGAACATACTGATCGGCGACGACGGCGGTGTGAAGATCGCCGACTTCGGATGCGCGAAGTGGACGGGATGCGGCGACTCTGAGGGATTCGCCGGAACGCCGGCGTACATGGCGCCGGAAGTCGCGCGCGGCGAGGAGCAGGGGTTTCCGGCGGATGTGTGGGCGTTGGGGTGTACGGTCGTCGAAATGGCGACGGGATCGAATCCGTGGCCGGAGATGAGGGATCCTGCCTCGGCTCTCTACAGTGTGGCGTATTCCGACGACGTGCCGGAGATTCCGAGCTGGTTTTCCGACACGGCGAAGGATTTCCTGAGCAAGTGCTTGGCGCGGGACTCGAAGGAGCGGTGGACGGCGGCGGAGCTCCTCCGGCACCCGTTTCTCGAATCCGCGGAGGCGAATTGCGGCGGAATTACGAAGAAATCTCCAACTAGCGTGATGGATCAGCACTTCTGGGATGCTATGGAGGTGTCGGATTCTTCGGCCGACCCGACGGAGAATCCTTGGTCGGAGGACTCTCCGGCGGGAAGGATCAGGGGATTGATCGAAGAAGATGGTTTCTCGTTCATGAATTCGGCGGAGGAGGAGGAGTGGTTGACGGTGAGGGGCGATGAAATTGAGGAATACTCATCAGAAATAGGAGTTAACCAGGTGATTGATGAAGAAGAGTTGATTAATGAAGAAGATTGTTTATCGGTTTTGGGCATTGATGGAGAAGAGATTGAAACGTCAATTCAAGAGGAGGATTCATTGTTTCATCATTTTTATTTTAATTGGGATGAAATTAATAGCATCGATATTAGTAGTATTGTTTTTGAATACATTCTTGGTGATGGTGATGGTGATGGTGATGGTGATGATTCTGTATCAATAAGTGTTATGGTAATGAAGGATTTTTTTGATTCACATCAACTTTTTGCTCCAATCTTTTTCGTGTTTTTCTCCCTCCCTCTCTCTCTCTCTCTCTGGCTTTATTTATATGGCCGGCGGTTCTGTTTTCCAAACATAATAACAGTATAAGCAAAAACCTTTTTTTTATTTTATTTTTTTAAGTTAATGGTAGGCGAATATCAGTGGAAAGGTTGCGCAGTATGAGCCCCCCCCCCCCAGGTAAGATATAAAATATCTAACACAAAATTGTTTCAAGATAAATACTTTGAAATAGTAAGAATATTTAAAATAATGTACGTACAGTAACTGGCAAAAAATAATTTGAAGGGAGGCTTCAATTAACCTTCTTGAGTGCAACGCATTAGTGCTGTCAGTTACTGTAGGGAAAAAAAGTACTGTCTCCATCCTATTACATTAGTCACATTCACTATTTGACACGTTTTTCTATCGAAACCTAGTACGGATTTTAAAATATAATTTTGTAGTATCGTTTTTTTTACGAGATTATCTCGTAAAAAAAACAATACTACGAAATTATATTTTAAAACCCGTACTAGATTTCGGTAGAAATACGTGCAAAAAGTAAATGTGACTAATATAATGGGATGAAGGTAGTATGTAAGATTTCACATGCTTGTGTTGTGTTATACACTTCGATAAATAAGAAATCTTGTATGTTGTGTAGACTAATACATATAATAAACACTTTATATTAAACTAGTAAAAATTATTCGAGATAGTCAACTAGCAAAAACATAATTAAGTCCATTATTCAACATGTGAAACTAATAAAATTGTTCTACGAAAAACAAAAAAAAGAAGCTATCCTTTTAACTATTGCCAATTCACCGTATTTGTGATTTTACGTGGTTTCGGCTACTTCAACTTGTAGTTTGTAGAACTCAAATATTAGGAGCCTAACATCTTTTCTATTCTTCATATTATATGAATACACAATCTGTTTATTCGTCTATTGGGAGTGGGAATGATGTTTTTGGTAAAAGAGAAAATACGTTTGTTTAATTGTACTAGTGTTTGAGGCAGAGACGGAGCCACATACCGGGCTCGACTAGGCGGTCTTCCGGGTAAAAAAAAATTTCGAATAATATATAGAGTTAATTTTTATTTTTCTAATTTTTTACCTGCCCAATTATTATATTTTAATCCCTTTATGATTGAGTTTTTTCTCATTTTTTAATTTTTTTACCCTCATGAAATCTCGCCCGACCATATACATATTCCTGGCTCCGTCCCTGGTTTGAGGTGTAGGGAAAGAGTGGTTTAACTGGACGGTGGAGAAAAGGGGTGTTGAGAGTTGACTCCGCGTAGCACTTTGTCAAAAGTGTGAACAATGAATGATGCGACCCTTTGACTTGTCGGTGGAGTCATGTAAAATCACAAAGTCAACCCCTCATCAGAGGGTGTTCAGACATCTAATGTGAACATGGAGGACTTTGGAGCATAAACGAAAGGATCAACATCTTTGTGCTTGAATCGGGCAAAGTCAACCATTACTTTATTTGCAAAACTAAGGTTTGAAGCTAACTTGAATGATGGTCAACTTCGAAATGAAACCGTTACTAGAGGAGGCCAGGTTAGGTTCACACCGGATTATTCAATAGTTTCCTCAAAAAGCAAGTGGGGAAAGGCAAACGCATTTTTGCTAATATTCTATGAATGTGGTTTGGTTTGGAAGGTGGGGACTTATCCATAAAAACCGACCCCTTTTGTTTAGTTTAGTCATTTCAACACCTCCATTTCCGAATACTTATCAACTCCCGCGGCGATCATTCAGTTCTAGATCACGATAAGGACTGCTCCCTCCGTCCCCTTTTACTTGAGTCATTTTATTATGATAATTGATTCAAAATAATAAATGCGAGCTCAAGTATATTGAAAGGGACGGAGAAAGTACTTTAGATAGATTTAGAGACTCTATCCTGGGTGTACATATATATACCTAGCAAGTCTCAACATTATATCATCTTACAGTGTAAATAGACAATTTTGGCCCAAGCTGTTTGGACTGTGATGTTAGATTTATATTCCACGAGTCTTCTATCACGTGATCTTTTGCGATGAAGTCGCCACATGATCTAAAACACTAGAACACGTTTGATTAAGTTTATTTAAAAACACTTATTATAAGCTCAAAATAGAATTTTAAAAAAAAAAACAACCTTAATAAATAAAATATAAAAAAAAATCAAAATCTATTATTTGATAAAATTCAAATGAAAAATATATGTATTGGAAATATAAAAATAAAATAGAATTATGTAATACTACTAAAAAAGTAAAATATTAAATTAAATTAAAATAAAATATCATATATTTTTTGGAGAGCCTATAAGCTATTAGCTTATTTTTTGATCTTATAGAACTTAGTTTGCCAAATACTTTTTATAAACTGTTTAATTGAATTTTGTAAATTGAATTTTGGTGGGCAAATAGTGCATGAAAAGGTCGGCAGCACTGCTGCCTGTTGAACGAGTTCATCGGTCTCTGAGGAATCGAGGCTAGAGGGCGATCAAGCGCAAAGCGACACAAGGCCTTCGCCTTATAGAAGTTACGACTCAGCTCAAGACGTGATACAAAAAATTGTTACATTATAATATAATACAAACAAACACAATATATCAACGCGGGACATTAATTCTAGACTAGAAGATTTCACACGACATGAATTTGTGCAAAAAAAGGCCTGGGCCAAGTATTTTGGAACAATGGTTAAAGGCATATAACACAGGTGGATGGCACAATGGTTAAAGGCATATAACACAGGTGGATGGCACAAATTGGTTGTAGTAATCAAGACACATGTTAGAAACCAAAGCTTTAACTTCAAATTCACACCAACAATTCACTATGAACATCAACAGAATATATCATCTACAACATCCATCACCTCTCTTTGCAAACAATTTTGAAAGAAAAAAGGGTTTCTCACGCTTTCTATCTGTCGAAAGACGACCTAAAAGTCCACAAATATTTGGCGGCAAGTATAATGAGGTATCAACTCCCACAATTATTCCTATCTAATCACCACCTTTTTCAATCTGAGCATTACCAGCTTCTTTGATAAGTTCGATTAGGGGTGTCAACGAGCGGAATTCACCTGGATCAACCACTAATATAGTTACGATGGTCTGGGTCGGGGTTCTACCCATAGATCCATGGATTACCTGGCCTGTAAGAAGCATCATACACTTCACACTCTATTGCTCAGAGAAAAATAAATTTTTTGATAAAGAAAGTAGCAAGAGAAAAATTTTAAAGAGAGAGTTTCAGAGGAGAAGAGAGAAAATTCTGAAAAATTAAATTTTTTGAGGGGGTGGTGAGAGAGAATAAATTACCAAAAAAAAAAAAATTACTAAGAGAAAGTGACGAAAGAGAAAAAATTGGAGAGAGAAAGTGATGAGAGAAGTTCTAGTAAAAAAAAAATTATGAAAAATAAAAATTTTAGAGAGAAAATAACTAAAGAAAAAAAATTTAGAAAGAGGATTTCTCTTTGAGAGAAGGAGCGTCGTAATTTTTTTTTCAAAAAACATGGTCTGTGTCGGACTGGATTTGAAGTGAATTGGTCGGTCAGCATCAGGACCGATCAAATCTTGGTTCTTAGTGGGTCCCTTCCGGAAACGGAACCAAAACAGCAGCTTTATAGACTATTGAGAAATGAGCAGTTCCGGATTGGCCCAGGTAAAACCTGCTCGTTGATATCCCTAAGTTCAATGAACCAAAAATTCCTCAATCTTGACAACTAATTCTGTTAAATCTTGTCAAGTGCAAAGCACGGAAACACACCGACCCCATCCTCAAACTAGAGCAAAAGTAAATGATAAGACTTAAGGGCAGGCCCAGAAATGATACTCAGTGCTGGATAATAATCTCAATTCAAGAGAGGAAAACCTATGATCTCACACCTTCTGTACCTTGTGGGTACCCTTCAAACTCGAAATATCTCCCGGTACTTTTCAACTAAGCTAAGTACTATGTATCTAGAATACTAATACTTCATGACCAGTTGTTCATTGATCAGCCTATCTGGACCCCAGAAAATGTTTCTCAAGAACTAAATGGTATAGAACATTATCCAAATGATGATACCTATCCAGGTGCAAGCATTATTTTCGTAACGACAAACGAACATAGGCCAGAAGCAACCAAAGACTTTTACATATGCATATAAATATATCATCAGTAAATCTTTATCCATATGAAATTAGTAAGGAAACGAGATATTAATCAGATTCAACAGAATTATTGTCTTCCTAAATAAACATAGCAAATCACAATGATAAATGCAGGGTTATTAACCTCCAGAAAGCCGCGCCTTCTAAAGCTTAATGTTAGTAGCATCCAGTTTCGAATTAACTCGAATCATCATCATTCTCAGCTTTACCCTTGCCCTTCTCCTTCGTCTTCGCATCCTCCGATTTATGCTCGGACCTCTTTATAGCTTCCATATGCTTCCTCAGCATGCGAACCTCTTTTATGTAGTAATGGATCCTGTCGATCATCAACGCCAGGAACAAAGCAAAACCTGCACAATCAATCAATCAATCGCATATTTTCTCACAAATTCATTCTTTGCTTCCAATTTCACATTTCTCTTTTGCAATCCTTCAATTTTACGCTTTGAATACTTTAATGATTCAAGTAATTGTGAACGAAACCCTAACCCGTAACATCAAAATTTCAATCATTCCTTCAACAATAACTGTGCAATTGATTGTTCCTCTAGGTCAAATAATCATAATCAAGATCATAATCACAGCAGAAAGGGGGTAAAAATTGGGGCGTTAGAGAGAGAAAAGAGAGAAATTACCCAAGAGCGATGCTTCGAGAAGGTGATTGGCCAAGAGAACCTGGTCGGTGGGATTAACGGCACCGCCTTCAACAGTGCGGGTCTGGATGGTAGTGATATTGTAGATGAGGGAAACCATGATGACAAAGAGGGTGCCGCCGGCGGTGGAGGCGACAACGGGGCCGCGGCCCTGCTTCAGTCGGTCGAGCAACATCAGCAGCGGCTTCCTCAACGGCGTACGGAATAGTAGCACCAAAATAGTCGCCACTTCTCCGAACACCAGAGCATAGAGAGGCTGGATCATCTTCACCGACAATTTTTCTGGGGGCAGAATTCAAGATTCGAGGGGGCAATGGCGGATGTAAAATTAAGAAGAGGAAGAAGAAAAGAATCCGAGTACAAGACGTGGCCCAACGGCAAGAAGGCAGGTCTGCGTGTGTTAACTTACGTGTATTTTCTTGCTCATTTTAAATGACAACGAATCTTTTATTTACTTTTTATTAGCCCGCCCCGATTTTGGGTCGGGCTGGGCATCATAATAGTAGGTCCGATTGAATTTCAGACCGGTAAGCCCAAAAATGACAGAAACCGATAGATTCGGGCCAGCTCAGTCCGTCCTTGTAATTTTGCACTAAAAAGATACTTTCGGACCGGACTTGGCCAGGTCGGACTTGGCATTGAAAATTGAGGCCTGAAAGGATTTCGGTCCTAGTCGGACTTGCCCATTTAATTTCAAAAAACCCGGCGGACTTGGATTGGGCCGGCCCGCTACTTTGCCAGGGCTACTTTTTATCTCATCGTTCACAAAAAAAAACACATATTTTTGTAATTAGTGAATGTTAACATTGTATTTTAGATTCCACTTAATATTTTTTTTTACACTTTCTAGCATTCAAATTTTAGAATTTTCTCTTCTCAAATGTTTTTTTGAATTTTCTGAGATTTCTTAGTTTGAAAGTTCATCTTAAATCTCCAATGAGTGTCTTATTTTTTTTAAGAAAACAGTTCATCCTTAGCATTCCTTGGAATATAAATGTTCTCTTTCAGAGATCTAAACTCTTCATGCCTTAATTTGTTTTTCAGTTTCAAATCTACAAGTCTTAGCTCAGAAAATTCAATATTTACCTCTTATTTTGCATTGTAAGAATTATTTCATAGTTGGAAGAGTGCTACATATCAAACCTCAAACCTAAATATCAATCGGTTATGTCTTTATTATTTTGCAGTTTGAGTTATGGATGTGACTTTGATTCTAAGGACTTTGTGCCTCGGAGAAACATCGATACGGCTATTTTTTGAGTTTGAGTTGATTTGAGTTAGACCCCTTGAGATCCCGTGGTAATGTCTAAGGATATAAGTTCTCAGGTATTGTGAGATCTAAATCATAATAGCTAGCTATATAAGCACAAGCCACACCTTTGCTGATAAAGGTATTTCGTCATGTTTATGGCAAGAGTGGACATAAGACTTGTTTTGACCTAACCATTATAATTTTTTTGCATTTGTTTTAACCGTTTTTTAGCTCTTACTTTTTTTTAGCAAAGGAGACTTTTAATTTCATTAAGGAAGAGCTAATTGTTCAATAGCTTCTACATCAGAAACATAAGATACAATAGAGAAATTTGAGCTGCGGGCAAGATTTGCAATATGATGAGCCACCTTATTACAACCTCTTGCAGCCCAATGGAATGAAACACAATCAAACTCTTTTGTGATGGAGAGAACATTATAAATGACCGTACCCACATAATTTCGTGAGATCATAGACAAACAATCTATCTCTACGATTAGATCCAAGAAACTCATTTCTCTAGCTGAACGCAGACCATCTTACTTTACTTTTTTTTTTAATAAAATAATTAAGCTATTGTTTATCATTGCATACTCATACATTCATTGACTATAGTTGTAACGCCCCAACATTAGGGGCAACAATAATATCCTAAGCCGGGGTGGTTACGCTGACAATTAATTAAGTGATAAAGAGAAACATGATTGGATCTTAAACTTATATAACTTGATTATTCAATAATCCAATAATCAAGTAGAATAATAGAATCACTGATCAAAGTATGTTAAGCACACTAGTAACTTTAGAATCAAGAATACAAGTTACTTAGTTAAATCATAAGCTCGATGTAAAAGATAACTTAAGAACCAATTTATTCAAGAGTACTAGTGGATTATATAGTATTCAGTCGAAACAAACCATATACTAAAGGTTGAATTCAAAAGTGTATCAAAGAGGTGTTGCAGCGGACAAACAGGGGATTAGTTTACATGTATGCAGACATATAAACTTAACTTGAATCAAGCTGTACATTATTTATTAACAACAAGCCACTCAGCACACCTCCATCCCGTCACCAAGCTTAACCTGTACATTTTAGAAATAAAATACAGAGTTGAGTACAACTACTCAGTGTGACACATGCCAAAATGGTTTTAAAGTGCTTGATAGAGCTATATATTGAACTCGCCATGAAGAAACATCTCACGAGTATTTTACTTTGAAATCAACTCGAGCATGCTAAACATTTTATAAAACCTCAGTGTAAATGTCTGAACACAATAGATATCATAAGTATGAACCAGAGCTACAATTCACATAGTAGGTGTTGAGAAGGAGGCCTCCCTCTCGAACATAGTGATTGGTCGACACGCTAGACGACTCACAACCATGGGTGTACACTTAATTCTGCCTTGCGCAGAACCGAATTCGTCATAACTATGCAGTTGGTATCATACAAAACTCATAAAACAAATGCAAGTCAATTCATCATAATCATAGAATGAGATATATCTCATATATCATTTTCATCAAATATTTTCTTTGATAGAAAGCCCACCTGTCTCCGGTTTAATTAGCTTATTACGTTTCTTCCAACCTCTTCTCGATCACTTCCCGCTCGTACCTTCATTGGTTCATTGGTACGAAGATTCGTATGAGTAAATATAATCGAGAAGGAATATAGAAGACAAGATGCCTATCTTACTTAGTTGTTTCTATAAGAACTTTACTAATGGAATATTAATTCAATTCCTTAGTAGTATACCTACTGTAGTTTCCCCAAACTAACACCTAAGGAACTAGGATCAATATCTTAATATTTGATATTCTTATTATTTAAATCCTAAATTAAAACTATCTTCTCACTTATATATATACACACTGAATATAATATATATATATATATATATATATATAGGATGGATCATATGTAAATAAGTCCCTAAATGAAAAATGAGAATATATCTTGTCCATCCAATTATCTAAATCTATGGTTGTAAATGGATATAGCAAATCATGCAGAAAGGAAGATAAAGCCATGCAAATTAAATAGTTAAAGGGTAATTTTGTCTAACTCTATCATTCTTAATAACCACATCCCTACAATTAAGGTGCGTAATTATTTAACAAGCATTAAACGGTTTATCATCTTTTTTCTCATTTTCATTTCACACCCAATTAATTGCTCTTTCTCTCTCTTTTTTTTCCTACAAGATTCTCGCCTATATATTGATACCTTATGAAAGTTACATTTAAAAAAAATAAAAAAAAAAAAGAGAGTAAATTTTATGTATTTTTCATTTTAAAAATTCATCAAACATGAAACTAATATGTATGATCTCACAAACTTTGAAAGAGGATTTGCGCAAAAGTGTTTAAATAAATGTTAATCCAATATTAACCATCACAAATATTATAGTTTATTATTAAAATATTAATAAAATTAAGTTTTTGAGGAAGCTTTTATTCAAATTAATGGAATAATAAAAAAATATATCGGGAAATGTTTATTGCAGTAACCGATCTTATTAAAAATAAATTACATTACTTTTACATAATTATTTTCTCCTCTTTACTACTTTTTTTTCGGTAATCCACGTCTTCTAATATTTTTTTAGATATTTTCCACTAATATCTTATGATAGGATATGGCCTATCTACTAGGCCCAAGCATCGAGCCCAATATAATTGGGCCCCGACAGTTAAGCTCGGCCAACGCAGCTCGACCCAACTAAAGCCCTATGCAGCTCGGTCCAGTCAGCTACAACCTACTTCAAAGAGACTTCTACACCACGACAATTCCTACATCGACTACAAATAAAGCTCCAAGAGATATATAAGCTCGGTGTTTATCCAATAAAGGAGGAGATCAAGTCAAAGAGTCCTAATAGGAAAAGATATTTAATCCTAGTCGGATTCTATATGTAAATACCTATAAATAAGGGTTTAGAATAGATTGAAGAGGGAGAACAATCTTGTAATCACTACTCATACAAGCAATAAAGATCCATACTCTTTCCGCACGTGGACGTAGATCTATTCCAATAGATCGAACCACGTAAATCCCTTTGTGTTCCGTTTGCTTTCGTGTTCCTTAATTCCTTGTCTACGTGCATTAATTACCTTACGAAAATAAGTTCGATCACTTGTAAATCTATTCCAATAGATCGAACCACGTAAATCCCTTTGTGTTCCGTTTGCTTTCGTGTTCCTTAATTCCTTGTCTACGTGCATTAATTACCTTACGAAAATAAGTTCGATCACTGGCGCCGTCTGTGGGAAACGAAAATTTGTGATTTTCGATCAAAAATTTTCTAGGCAATCTACAGCCATGACAGGAAGACTAACGCAATCCCCCCAAACGCGAAATCACGATTCGTTCGGAGCAGCTTTTGTTATTCGCCAATTCCGGGCTGAAATCACCGCCAAATTGGATGAACCACCCGGAAACATGTTCTACTCGTCGAGAGGATTCCAACGGTAGGTTGCCTGTCAAAAACCGATCACCGGTGCGGCAGGAATCACGTCTGGAAGTTCGTGCTGCTGCACGACTCGCGAAATCACGATTCGTTCGGAGCAGCTTCTGTTATTCGCCAATTCCGGGCTGAAATCACCACCAAATTGGACGAAACCATCCGGAAATATGTTCTACTCGTTGAGAGGATTCCAACGGTAGGTTTCCCGTCGAAAACCGATCACCGGTGTGGCAGGAATCGCGTCTGGAAGTTCGTGCTGCTGCACGACTCGCGAAATCACGATTCGTTCGGAGCAGCTTCTGTTATTTGCCAATTCCGGACTGAAATCACCACCAAATCGGACGAAACCACCCGGAAACATGCTCTACTCATCGAGAGGATTCCAACACGATCAATCGCTGCCGCTACCGCCGCCAATAAGGAAAAGGATATTCAGCAAACCGGACAAAATCCGATAGTAAATCCACCGGTTCAGGAAGCCGAAATCCACAAAGGCGAGGCAAGCCAGGCGCAAGATCTACACCCGGCAACATACCGGCTATTTAGGAAGGAACACGCCAAAGGCCAGACTCCGGACGGACACGTTGAGCATGTTGGATAAGCATAGCAAGATTTTCTCCAGCTCGCCAAAAACAATACAAAGCTCAGCCATGAAAAAAGACAACCCTCACGCAAAGATGGTGGATAGCACGAAGCTACCTCCGGATCGCGGCATCAGCAAAAGTCCCAAAGCGTCCAAATCGTCGACGCACGGGACGCAACACCACGTCTAAGGAGGTTCGATGACGAATGTCGGGAAGATTCCAATCGACTCTCACCCCAGTGTAACATCACCCCACCTCGTCGCGATGCCGTGCCACCTCGGCGCGACACCGTCTTACCTCGGCACATTGAGGACAATTACCTAGCACTTTGGAGCCATGATGGATCATAGCAGATCGGTTCGCAAGAGCCAATGAAGCTGACAGGCACAAGCGCGAAGCCGACAAGGCCGAACCTTCAGATCGGAAGAAGGATCGGAATGACCGAGGCCAAAGTCGGCGAAGTGCCTTCGACAGGCTCCAGCATACACCCCTGGAATCCAGGCTCGGACCTCGGCAAAACCAGGAACGAAGCCAACTCACTCCATTGACGAGGCCGAAGCCAACTCACACCGATATGTTCGAGAAGTCTCGGCCCATGTTAAGTGGAAGGGAGAAGCGCCGATCCAAGGAGTACTGTCGCTTCCATGAGAATTACAGGTGCGATATCGAGGAATGCAGAAAGCTTGCTGCGGTCATAGAGCAATTGGTGCGCAACAACACCCTCAAGAGGTACCAAAGTCGCGGCCGACGTTCTGACCAGCACGAAGCCCACACTCGAGGCAAAGCGCAATAAAGACGATGAATTTCTCTCAAGGCCGACGCGACGAAGTCCTCTTAAGGCCTAGGCGACGTCCTCTCAAGGCCGACCGAAGTCCCTCGAAGTCAAACTCCTAAGTACTGACGAAGCCGAGGAGACAGGTCCACTCTCAAAGCTGAGGCCCGAAGTCCTCAAACGGACAAGCCCTCATATACACGAAGTCCACTCTCAAAGCTGAGGCCCGAAGTCCTCAAACGGACAAACCCTCATATACACGAAGTCCACTCTCAAAGCTGAGGCCCGAAGTCCTAAAACGGACGAGCCCTCACATAAGAGCCCTAAAAAGGACATGGCCATCACCTTTTACGACAAGGTGAGCACGCTATCAAAGGCCAAGACCTAGCATACTTCCTAGTAGAATCCAAATTCACGGAAACACCGAAGCCGAACCCGCAAAACAACCACCTAAAGATTGTTAAAAAGTTTACGTGAACGCGGCTTCGAGGAAATCGGGAAGCGGGGCAGGCATCATACTCCTCAGCCCAGACAGACAGGAGACAACCTATACACTTCGGTTCGACTTCCCTACAACAAACAACGAAGTGGAGTACGAAGCTTTAATCATCAAACTTTGCCTAGCTCAAGGTCTCCAGATATGAGTTGTACAAGCTTACAACGACTCTCAAGTCATAGTGAGCCACATGCTAGGAGGTCACGAAGTTAAAGGCGACAGGATACCTCCACAAAGCCAATAACCTACAACAATACTTCTCGTATTTTAAGTTGGTTCACATCCCAAGGGGGCAGAATAGCGGAGCAGATGCACCAAGCAAATTAACCTCGTCATCCACAAGCCCTCCCGTGGAAGAAGTCAAACACCGAAGTATTGACGAAGTCGACGCAAGCCTAGTAACTCCATTAGGCAAAGCTCTTGACCAACTCCAGTTCCCATCATAGCCATCGACTACATCAAATGGGTGGAAGCCGAACCCTTGGCAGAAATCACGAGCAAGAACGCCCTCAACTTCGTCTAGAAGAACATAGTATGCCGCTTCGGCATACCCCATATCCTCATCTCGGAAAATGGGACACAATTCACGGACAAAATATTCAGAGAATGGAGTGAAGGGCTTCATATCTAACAGAAGTTCACTTCGGTAGCTCATCCTCAAGCGAACGGTCAAACCGAAGTTACGAACATAACGATCGTCAAGGGACTCAAAACCCGCCTCGACAAAGCCAAAGGAGATTGGGCAGCAAATTTACCCTAAGTTTTATGGTCGTACCGAACAACTCCCCAGACCTCGAACGGTGAAACACCTTATAGTTTGGTGTATGGAACCGAAGCAGTGATCCCGGTAGAGGTCGGCCTGCCGAGCCTGCGCACTCTCAACTTCACAGCCGAAGTCAATGACGAAGAACTCCGAACCAAACTGGATCTGTTGGAGGAGAAACGAGAGCTCGCCTACATAAGAGAAGCCAAGTACAAACAACAAATAGCTCGGTACTACAACCAAAGAGTGAAGTACCAACAATTCCAAGCAGGCGACCTCGTACTTCAGAACAACGAGGTCAGTAAAGCGGAAAGACTCGGCAAGCTTGAAGCCACATGGGAAGGACCGTACCGAGTTGAAGAAGTCATCGGCAGAGGGTCGTATAAGCTCGCCCACTTATCCGGTAAGCCAATACCCCGTGCACGGCACATTACTCATTTAAAGAGATACCTTGCATAAGTGGCCGAGAGTAATGTCCAAGTTCATATAGTTCATTTAAGTCATTTAGGTCGTCTTTTTTAGGGTCTTGCATACATCTTGCATTTGCATACATCTTGCACATCTCTCTCTACTCTACTTATGCATATTATCTCGACAAATAAGGAATGTAAAGCCATATTTAAAGCCAAACTTCGTCGAAATCCAATTTCCGAAGTGAGCTATTTAAAGCCAAACTTCGTAGAAATCTAATTTCCGAAGTGAGCTATTTAAAGCCAAACTTCGTCGAAATCTAAAGCTATATTTAAAGCCAAACTTCGTCGAAATTCAATTTCCGAAGTGAGCTATTTAAAGCCAAACTTCGTCGAAATCCAATTTCCGAAGTGAGCTATTTAAAGCCAAACTTCGTCGAAATCCAATTTCCGAAGTGAGCTATTTAAAGCCAAACTTCGTCGAAATCCAATTTCCGAAGTGAGTTATTTAAAGCCAAACTTCGTAGAAATCCAATTTCCGAAATGAGTTATTTAAAACCAAACTTCGTCGAAATCCAATTTCCGAAGTGAGCTATTTAAAGCCAAACTTCGTAGAAATCCAATTTACGAAGTCAGCTATTTAAAGCCAAACTTCGTAGAAATCCAATTTCCGAAATGAGCTATTTAAAGTCAAACTTCGTAGAAATCCAATTTCCGAAGTGAGCTAGTAAAACCCTGACGAGGGTATTTAATAAACTCCATAATAGGAGTAAAATTAAAACGCGCGTATTGACCTAACCTTGTTAAAAATAAAGGTATGAATTGCCTCTGCTAAAAACGAAGGCATCACCTTTGTTACAAGCAAGGAGAGATACTTTGGTTTAAAACAAGGAGGCACACTTCGGTTAAAAATAAAGATACGGCTTTTGTTTAAAACGGAGAAGAGCATAAACCTCGTCTGAAGACGAGGTCGTGCTAATTAAAGCCTAAATTTCGTCTTTGACGAAGTCGTGCTATTCAAAGCTTAAACCTCGTCTGAAGACGAGGTCGTGTTATTCAAAGCCTAAACCTCGTCTGAAGACGAGATCGTGCTAATTAAAGCCTAAACTTCGTCTTTGACGAAATCATGTTGTTCAACGCATTCCGACTTCGTCGAAATCTAATTTCCGAAGGGGCAATGCGAAATTAACCATCACCTCGTCCTAACGAGGCGGTACGCATTCTGACCTCGTCGAAATTTAATTTCCGAAGGGGCAATACGAAATTAAGCTTCACCTCGTCCTAACGAGGCAGTACGCATTCCAACTTCGTCGAAATCTAATTTCGGAAAGGAGCAATGTGAATTTTAATTCGACCTCGTCCTAACGAGGCGGTAAGCATTCCGACTTCGTCAAAATTTAATTTCCGAAAGGACAATGCGAAATTAAGCTTCACCTCATTCTAACGAGGCGGTAAGCATTCCGACTTCGTCGGAATTTAATTTCCAAATGGGCAATGTGAAATTAAGCTCGACCTCGTCCTAACGAGGCGGTACGCATTTCGACTTCGTCGAAATTCTAATTTCGACGGGACAATGCACTTTCACTACTACTTCAATCTATTTACCCCGAATCACACCCTCACTTCTATATCTTTTTTTTGGGGGGGGATGTGATAGGATATGGCCTAGCTACTGGGCTCAAGTATCGAGCCCAATATAATTGGGCCCCGACAGTTAAGCTCGGCCAACGCAGCTCGGCCCAACTAAAGCCCTATGCAGCTCGGCCCAGTCAGCTACAACCTACTTCAAAGAGACTTCTACACCACGACAACTCCTACATCGACTACAATTAAAGCTCCAAGAGATATAGAAGCTCAGTGTTTATCCAATAAAGGAGGAGATCAAGCCAAAGAGTCCTAATAGGAAAAGACTTGTAATCCTAGTCGGATTCCATATGTAAATACCTATAAATAGGGGTTTAGAATAAATTGAAGAGGGAGAACAATCTTGTAATCACTACTCATACAAGCAATAAAGATTCATACTCTTTCCGCCCGTGGACGTAGATCTATTCCAATAGATCGAACCACGTAAATCCCTTTATGTTCCGTTTGCTTTCGTGTTCTTTAATTCCTTGTCTACGTGCATTAATTACCTTACGAAAATAAGTTCGATCATCTTACTATCACCTCGTCACGTAAGCATGAAGTGATCACGTTTTAAGCATCGGATTATCATGCTGTAAGCATTAAATTATCATATTCTAAGCACCATCTTGGCATGCATTAAGCATCAAATTATCATGTTTTAAGTATCAAATGATGAATATGTTATAAGACCGGAATTCTAATATCATAAGCATGGATTGGAATTAATTATCTAAAGAACTAATATGCCGACAATGTCACGGCAAAAATAAAAATCATGTAACATGTTTAAAAAACAAACTATATTAGAAAAACTAGTTGTTTGATTGTATTTAAGATTGAAATAATCATGTTACATGCATTATACTTTATATCAAAATGGAACAAATTCAAATATTCTCGCGTTAAGCATTAAACTATCATGTTTTAAGCATCAACTTAGCTTGCATTAAGCATCAAATGACGAACTAATATGAATTCTAATATCATAAGCATAGACTAAATTTCATTATCATAAGCATGGACTGAAATTGAAAACAAACTACATTACAAAAGTATATAACACTACATTACCAATATGAGCAGATTAATTCAAGAAACCATATTTATGCTTAAATTGACCTAAGAAAATGAAAAAATAATCCATGGAATTCTTCGATCTTGATTTATCTTTGAGAATCTCTTAAATACACCATTAAGCATATTTTATCACACCATTAAGCATATTTTATTATACCAATAAGCACTACCTTTTCTCAAATATTACAACTAAAAGAATCAATATTTAAGCAATCCAATCGGGGACCACAAACAAAAAAACAAAACAAGAACTAAAATTCAATCAAATATATAAATCCGCTTGGTCGATTGCGGCTAGTAAGATCACAAACGCAAAATATGTAAAATTTTACAGTTGTAAGCATAGAAAATATGTTTTCCACTTTTCCCTCTTACTCGTTATTCTTAAATTATACTGCCGTAATTTTCGCACGAAGAAACTAACAAAAAACACATTCTCTGAAACTACCCAATATTACCCTTGCACATTATAAATTGATGCTTATAATGATTTTTCCGGAACAATCTCAGCCACTAATCACTAATAAATGGATGAATATGATTTATTCCTATTTCTCATATGGGGAGTTTTTCTCTCATGAACCCTTCCCTACTTCATGGGATTAATTTAGCAAAACAAAATCAATGCCCTGTTAACTCTCGATTTGCATATTAGCCTCAAAATAATTATTTAATGTACACTAAAATACTCGATAAGTTTGCACCAAAACCAAAATACACATATATATAAGCATACGAAAATAATTGTTATTTTAGCATATCCTCTTTTTTTTTTTTTCTTTGAAACATAGCTTAGGAAAGTCAAATGCTCATCAATAACATATAATGAACAAAACTTGTTCCAATTTTAATTATGCTGCAAGCCAAAAATATGAAAAGGAAATTAGTTCATAAATTATTTTTTTCTTTTGACTTCTAAACCACAAATCAAAAAGAACCCGTAACAGATAAATAGAGTTCTACAAATTTCATTAATTAAAGCTAATGAAAGAAAAGAACACAATAACCTGCTGAACCATTTTCGTTCCCCTTTCTTCTTTTTCCTTTTAAAAAACAAAATAATTAAGAGAAATTATCAACATCAACATTAAGGCTTGTGGCCAAGCTGTACGATCATCAACCAAACAAAAAAGGAAAGTAGAAAAAATTAACTTGCTCCATTCCTTTAAAACCTACTGTACAAAGATGATCATCAACAATTGAATAAATAAAATAAAAATAATAAATCCTAAAATTATAGAAAAATCATTTCAAGCTTTTAATCACACCCACAAGACTATACTCATCAACAATTTCCCAATAGAAAATCTAGATTTGAAATCCCAATTTTTCCATATTCTCTCTCTCTAGAAAGTATAGGATTGAATTGATTATGAACAAAATCAAAGCTAGAGTTTGGATTGAATTGATGGTATAGATAATCCCTAGCAAAAACAACACAATCAAGGATCATCCTCAAAAGATTCATGGAAGTGGGTTGGAGAAAAATAGATATGGTTTTGATGGTGTTCTTGAACTAAAAAGGGGAATGGAGATAGTTCATACCTTAATTGAAGCTTGAAATTAAAATGCAGCCATCATCGGTAATTCTTGACGAAAACCCAATTTCGGATTTGGGGGAGAACTTCTCCTCCGGCGATTTCGGCGAGACACACCGGCTTGCGGATGTTGGCGGGCTCCGCCGCACGGTGAGACGGTGCCGGTTGCAACCTGGCCCGGCTTCGTCGGTCTCGGCCCTGCCATGCGACCACTTTGGTCCGTCGGGTTCTCCGATGCAACTCTCTCTCCGGCAACCTTCTCGAGATGCCCCTAAATTAACATCCCTAATCCTTTCAGATTAGGGAACATTCGCCCCTTATTTTATTTTTATTAATCGTTGATTCCGGCGGCGCGAGGACGCTTCCGTCGGCGGTGCTTCTGCCGCCGATGGCTCCCTTCCTCCCCCGTTCTTTCATATTTTAATAATTCTATTTTAATGTGATATTAATTTTAATTCTCTCCTTCTTCTTCTTGCAGTTTCAGGCGCGCCGATGACGACGGCACGTCGCAGCTATCTCTGTGACGACGAGGGCGTGCTACTGCCTCACCGGTTGTCCTCTCTGCGCTCAGCCTTTCTGCCATCGGGGCTTCGAGCCCCGACGGTTGTTCGTCTCTCTATTCTCCAGTTCCATTATTATGGTTTATGCTTCTTAGGTTCAGAATGTTGATAAGCTTTTTGGGATTCTGAAGAACTGAAATTATAGGTTTTGGTTTTGTGGATTTTCGGATTTCTATATAAGGATTTCTATCTAAGGCAGATTTCTCATCCAAAGAATAAATAAAAAACATATATATATGGAAACAAACGGCGTTAGAGAGAAAAAAGACGGAAGGGTGGATTTGCTCCATTTAATGCACATTAGGGTGCGATATGGCCCGAACGATACGTTAAAGTTGTATTTGTGTTAGGGACTTGCACTTTAGGGGCTTATTTGTTACTTTTCCCGAAGATTAACTATTACAATTTAGCTAAATCACGTTCTTTACTTAAGACACACACGCACACACACGTTTATTTTCCTTTTTCTTATAGTAGTATAATACTAAGTTTTCTTATTTTTTTAATTATTATTTCTCCTTTAATAACCAACTAATAACCATATATATGTAGCCTACATAAGTATATATATACGTTTCTTTTTATTTAAAAAAAATCAAACTTAACTAATCATAAAGTAGGCAATATATATATACTTTTATATTCTATTTATTTCATCCTAAGACGAAATCGAGCGGACGAGGATAATGCGTTATTTTAGTAAACTGATTCTCTAATTTATTATCCTCTTTATAAATTTCAGAATTATAGAAAGATTTATATATACTAACTATCTTTAAATACTACTAATTGAGATATTTAAGCTAACAAAAATATGGGGTGTTACAATAGTACTGTTCATATACTTGCACGTTTTTTTTCATAAGTTGAGGATTTAAGTTTTCGTAAATTTCACATCTCTTAAGGCTCAACCTGCCATAATTTCGCATGCTAACATCTGAGTTCTGCCTGTGTGATTTTGACTAACTCCTTTAGTTAGCATCCCACTCTTGAATTCTTAAGTTGTATCTTCTCTCACTACTCAGCATTGTAAGCATTAAAAGATGCAAAATTCTCAGAAAAATTGAAAAGTCCACTTCGCGATCATTCACCACCCTCTAAACGTATGCGTGAGACTAACAAAACCTTCAACCATGAGTAACTAAGTTCTTATTGATTCCATGAGATGTTAAGACCTACTTCAAATTATGGATTTTATTTATTAAAATCATACTCCCTCCGTCCATTTGGAGTTGTTACATAACTTTTAAAAATTTATTTTAAAATCTATCACCGAGACGGTTAGAAAATGCCTGCCAAAAAGTCATGTAACAACTCTAAAATGACGGATGGAGTATCAAATATTTATTACATAACAAAAAGTCATATTATAGATTTTCTAATTTATTCAAATAAAACACCTTCCAATTTTTACTACCCTTAAACCTCCAATACTGATATAGTCAGTGCAAGACCTGGGGCATTCAATCTCATCCTTGCAATCTCCGAACTACAATACTACGAATGTCCTTCATATTGAATTTTTATATTTGAGCATGGACTAGAGTTGCCCACGGTTCCGGAGATGGTTGGAACCGAAACCGAACCGCAACAGTAACGGTTCTGGTTCCGGTTCCGGAACCGGATAGGAACCGACTTTTTTATTCATTTATTTTTTTTTCGTTCGATTATGATTCAATGCTTCGTTGTTTATTGATCTAATTTTAATTGTAAGACGATTCAAATTATAAAATGTAAGAAAATAATTGAGAGTGATATTGTTTAATTTTTTTTATTTATCAATCCTAAACCCTTGGATATCACATGTCGATTCCAAGGGCCGAGCCTCGTTAAAACCTCCATGAGGAAAAAGAGTACTCATTTAAATAGAACACTACATATTAAAAAATAATGGTGCTATGTTGCAGACGCTCCTCGGTTCCACCCGGTTCCCATGGATCCACCCGCTTCCGACAAATTTATTTGTTTTTTTTTTGGCATTTCTCATTACTAATATCATACTTAATAATTATTATTATGTGTATAAATTTTATTTATACTTAATACCTTTTTTCATAATATTTTTTGTATTTAAAAGCATTTACAATTAATTTCACAATTTTTAATATGACATCTTTTATGTAAATTGTCATCTTTAATTCTTCATCATCATGTGACATTGTTTATTATTAATTTAAAGATATTTTTTGTATTAGTCTTCTTTATTTTAGCTTATTAAATTGTGAATTATAAATTAAATGATAAAACTATTTAACTTTACAAATATAAACATTTTCATATAAAAAAGTGTAACACACTAATCAATAATCAAATGTTACATCAAATAAGTATACAAATACAAGTATAATATTGAAACATAAAATAAAATTAGAATTAAAAAAAAACCGGTTCTTTTCGGTTCCGAACCGTTGGTTCCCGGTTCCAAACTTTTGGAACCGAAACCGAACCATCAGTTCCACCGGTTCCTCGGGTCAATTCGGAACCGTCAGTTCCGGTTTGGTTCCGAAACCGCTCGATTCCGGTTAAAAACCGACGGTTCCGGTTCGGTTCCAGTTCCGGTGGGCACCTCTAGCATGGACTACAGTCTACAAGAGTTCCCCATGATCCACAAGAACAAAACAAAAATCTCAAATTCTCTTCCACAATATTCGTCAATTTCATTATTTATAAATTAGGGATCTTTGTTGAAAGCTCACTTTATTAAAATTTAAGTTACTATAATATTTAAATGATTTTTATGAGTGAGACAGTAGTTTAGAAGCGAGACGAAAAAAATAAAAAATAAAAAAATAAAAAATAAAAAAATAAGAAGAGGGAGTAGGCATATCTTTTACGCTATCCAAATCATCCCTTAGATTGGATAATCACAAGAAGGCCGACTCACAAATTATTGCTCCCCATATATATATTATTCTCTCTCTCTCTCTCACTATACAGTACTTTTGGATTTTCATTATTGTTTTGCTGTATTAGCAGAACCCCAATTTAATTCATTCATCTTCTTCCTTCCGATCGTTGACTTCATTCGACGCCATGGCCAAAAGTTCTTTCAAGTTGGAACACCCCCTCGGTATTTCCTCCCTACTCCGATCATCGCTTAATTACTTTTATTAGCCCTAATTTTCGATTCTTTTTGGTTATGTAACATTCATCGATTGGTTGAAAACTTCCTAAATCTTTTTACCTTAACTTTTACAATTATTATGGATCGTTGTGCGTTTGCGCGTAAGCGCGAGTACTACTGATTACGCGGCTGATGGCTTTTGATTTATCTGGAATTTTATCAGAATCGTACCTTTATAGTTGAAAGGTGTTTTATCCGCATGTTAATATGAATTATGCGGTTGTAAATTTGATATGTTACTTTGCTTTGGGTCTTGGGGATTCCATTCCTTCTATTCGCCTGAGAAAGATTGTGAATTTGAATTACTTCTCAATATAATTTCTACTCATTGTGTTCTTTAGCTGTGCGATTAATCCTATTGTTGGCCTGTCTTTAAACTTGTACTGTGCTTTTTTAAACGTGTGGAGCATATTCTCTCGTGTTACAGTTGAAATCCTAGTAGGAACTTCAGTTCTTTTCTCCCGTTTGGATTAAGTTTGCACCTAATTAATAATTCAATAGCCTGATTTGTGTTACACCTAAGGATTTTCATTGGCCAGAATAATATTTGCTGCATCATTTGAAGATCTGCTTATTTGAGGTTGCTTTTTTTTGTGAAGGCAATTGATTGTATTAGCATTATTCAAATCTTGTTGCTTTTGGTTTTCTCGCACGATGTAATGTATTTCTTCTTAACATATTGTAGAGAGGCGACAAGCTGAAGCTGCTCGTATAAGGGAGAAGTATCCTGATAGAATTCCAGTAATAAGAAGCAAATTTGATTTATGAGTGCCTCTTTAGATTGTTTCTATCCCTTTTTGACCAATTGACGATGATATTTACTATTATCTATGCAATGTAGGTCATTGTAGAGAAGGCTGAAAGAAGTGACATACCTGATATTGACAAGAAGAAGTAAGTAAGCTTGGTTATATTTGAGTACTTGATTCTTGTTGAGTCTGTCTTCCCCTGTTTTCTTGTGCGTCGGATTATTCGAAATTTTCCTCTGCTGTGTTTTATTTGTGGTGTATCTTCTATTAGGATCTTCCGATTTTTGACTGTAAATCATTGTTGATTTCCAAACTTTAGTTTCAAAAATGGGATACTTCTAGCAATTTTATCTAATTAAAAACCCATTTACTCCTTCAATCTTTATTTATAGTGAATGTGTTTCTTTTATTACATATTTGTTCGACACTTCTAAATTTTCTGCTTTATCTTTCCTTTCAATGAAAATTACAGATATCTTGTTCCTGCTGATCTCACTGTTGGGCAATTTGTGTACGTTGTCCGAAAAAGAATCAAGCTCAGTGCTGAGAAAGCCATATTTGTCTTTGTCAAGAACATTCTCCCTCCCACTGGTAATGAGAATCTTTAGTAGTGTTCTTCTCTGCACGAGCTTACATTATTTATGATGTTCTTTATGTTCTTTTCTGGTGTTAAATCTCTTTGTTTTGTATATTTGCAGCTGCAATGATGTCTGCTATCTATGAGGAAAACAAAGACGAAGATGGCTTCTTATACATGACTTACAGTGGCGAGAATACTTTTGGATTTGGATCTCTCTGAAAACAAAGTCACTGGGCCTTGTACATTCTCCAAAGAAATCTTGTAACATTCTCTTATATTATCTCCCTTTTAATTCACCTCAAAGAATGCTTCTTGGTGTTCCGTGAAATTCATGGATTTGAATGCTAATATTCATATTCTATGGCGACATATAATATCTATTTCCAGACTCCAAGAGTATTGTTTTTCAAGGAATTATTACCTTATATGTTCCTAATATGCTTGTGTTTATTTGATTAATCTTTAAATTCATAGATTTGGATGTTAATATTCATATTCTATGGCGACATATAATATCTATTTCCAGACTCCAAGAGTATTGTTTTTCAAGGAATTATTACCTTATTTGTTCCTAATATGCTTGTGTTTATTTGATTAATCTTTGAGGATGCTCCATTCCGTTCTTTACGAATACAATTTGTATAAAATCCGTGGACTTTACTGCGGCATACGGGTGCTAGTATTTAGGAAGGACATTCTATGTAGTTTCTTTAGTAGTGATGTATACAGAAAAGAGCAGTGCAGTGTGTCGTCTCACGAAGATTTCCCATCCAGAAATTTCGGAAATCAACTTGTGCTGCTGCTCAACCACAACACACAAGTTTAGGGATGAAAGATTTCCCATCCAGAAATTTCGGAAATCAACTTGTGCTATGACGAAGATAGGGAGTATCATCTTAAAAGTAATGTGAACAATGTCGAAGGAATAATGTATCTAGAAGATAGTTGTGGCAAAAATAGCTTCACCATAAAACAAAATGCAGCGAAAGCTCGAAGATAACATACACTTATTATGAGTTGTCCCTAATCCTAAACACACTAATTTCTATGTATAGTTGCTATGACGACCCATCTCCTCGGCTAAAACAGAGTTGATTTTGCCAGCAACCTTTCTTCCACTACTTTATCCCTCTCTCACAAATATATTACAGGTAGATTTGACGTGGAAATATAGAAAGAAATTTCTAGGACCTCTTAAGGATGTTTCATCCCGTAACTACAAGCCGTTGACCGGTCGAAAAAGAAACAAGAGGGAATCAGAAGGAGGCGTTCCATACAGCGTGGTCACCTTCTCCGCATCTACGGTGTACCTCCTTTATCCTATCTGCAGAATTGCAAATTCCACTGCAGCTCCAGTCAAATGAAGCAACGCATACATTCCCCGCTTGGGCCTTCCACTCACAATCTGCAGTTTTTTAGATAGTTAAGAAAATATTTAAACATAGCATATGCTTTTGCCAAAAATTAAAAAATGTGACATTATTAGAAAAATTGTCGAATGGTGAGACAAAATATTGTTGGGATCTTGTCATGCATTCATAGAAGACATTTCTCTAAAAGGAGGTCTAGACAATAAGGACAAAATACTTAAGAAGATTTATGAAGGCTTCATTTAAAATTGAATTCATTAATATATTTTTTTAATATATAGAGCTGTATTGATAGATGCGGAAAGATACCAGGTGGTGTGCCACAACATAATCTTCGGTCATCTATATGCTCCACATCCAATCCGATGAACCAAGATCCAAGTGAGACATCTTCGTTTGCGAATTTGTGCAGTACATGCCTACCACAATCAAGTTTGTTACATTAATTGTACAACTACATATTATATATACAATAAAAGGAACCACAAGCCAAGAAGACCTACTGGTTTATTGAGATGTAGGTGGCCAAATCTTTAGAAATAGCATATAATTGCCCTGTAGCATGACGAAAATACTTGTTTCCATGCTCACCAAATTTCCAATACTCAGGTTCATGATATCTTACTCCCCTGCGAAAGAGAATCACGACACCGAGGCCAATTAAGGAAAAGAGAAGGGAATTAATGTGAAGTACGGAGTAATATATTTCCTGCCATAAGCAGGATAATAATTCAAGATGCTTACTTCTGAGCAAGGACTGGACCAGATTTCATACATCCTATGTACACCCTTGGTTTAGAACGATGTCTAGCTAGAGTCGTCCCCAAAGTTGCTGCATTTAAACAAATATAAGTTAAAATTAAAAAGCCATATTAAAATATTATTTGAGAATTTCGTATACTATGTTGCCCCCCTTACCCAACTTCAAACATATTACCTGAAGAGCAATACTCGTTGCGTTGAACACGCTCTTATTGCAAAAATATTTAGATGAAATAATTCTTTTTGTATTAGAAAAAAAAACAATTTAAGAGAATATTTTTTTCAAAGTGAAAAAGTTAAGTCCTAGGAACTATCTTTTATAATGGAGAGTTTCTTCCCTGGATGTAAAACAGACTGCACGAAGCAGGTAGCATTTCCAGTTATAAATATATTGCATGAGTTCACCCAGAAACTATGTCAGCCAACAAAAAAGTTCAGGAAAAAAAAGAAAGAATATATACACATTGAACACATGCAAGGACATGAAATACCAATCATTTGGAGGCAATTTTGAATCAACGGTATTTTCTTCTTACCTATATTTACATGCACATCATCATCAACTTTGACGTAGAAATCTGCATCCCAAAGTTGAACTGCAGTGGTGAAATAGGTTTTCGTCTTGGCTGATAGTTCAAGGTATCCTTCAACATGATCCTGTAAGTTAGGCAGTTTTAGGTGATGACAGCTGGTTGAAACCTTAACCACTTATATGGTATTAGATTGCATAAGAGTAACACTGACACCGTCATACAAGAATTGCAGGAAAAAGACACGGGAAAGAGTACCAGTCTCAGAAAATCTCCGTGTTTTCTATCTTCAGCTTCAATAGCTCTGTCAAGAATTCCACCAGATGTTGCACTGGTCGATGATAAGATAAGCGAAGGTGAATCAGACATCAACCTTTGTCAAAAACTCACTTGCAAGAAATAACACACGAATGATGTACAGAGGCAGCTTCCAATGATAAACATCAAGTGTAGCCAGAAAAAGAAAAAAAACACCACACTGTACAATAAGAGATAATATGATGCAAAGGAAGTTTTGAAAGATAAGTATGATTCAGACAAAGATCCAGAACTTAAATTTAAGGTTGTGAAGACTGAAGACATAATTGAAAAGGATTTAGTCTAACACAGACATTTATTCCTCACCTGTGACCAATCACAAATCGAATCACGATTCCCTTTTCTTCCTCAAGCTTTTTCCGGTTACCACCTGATTCGCCAAATGAACAGAAATTAAGAACTATAAATAATTTTTCCAACCCAATATGACATACACAAGACAAATAAATAAGAAAATAACTGAATGGAGCACCTTGTAGCATCCAAGTAGCACGGACCGAGTCTCTTCTCTTTCGACTACTAAAAGCAGTGTTGATGCCTACGACCATCAAGTATTTTCTTTTTCTGGTCAATTCAGGAATTTTCAGGTCTTCAGAAATCGGGGAACCACTAAGTAAGGAATCCTGTGCAGCCCTAGCAGCAGCTAGCTCCATTTCCAAATTTGAAATTGTTTTGTCGAGAGTTCTACATTGTAGCATGTAACTAGTTATGCACTTCACTCGTAAAATATACTGAAATAAAACATCCTAAGATGCTTACTGAATGGTGTCATGTGTCCTTGAAATTGTGCTTGATACGTCCCTGGAACCCCCTCTCAAATCCTTCTGACGAAATAAAAACTGATATAATGTACTAATATCCAAATAAGCAATTTAAATCTTCTTCGAACGTACAGTGAGATATATACTTAATGCTTATCACGCTCGTGATAACGACAATCAGGCTAAATCTTGCAATATTTAATGGCAGTGAAGTGTTAATGGCAGTGAAGTGTTAACAATAATCTAGTACTCACGAGTTTTGGATCACAACCATCTGAGACTAATTGAAGCTTTTCTTCAGAAACCCCTCTCGATCTTGATATATCTTTAGCCTCTGGAACTGCCCACATCCTGCCAGAAAAAAATGTTGAAATATTCAGGGATCAAATCAATTTATTATTTTACCTTTAGTTTCTATCACATAAAGTAAATGCCCCTACATCCACATCTGCATCCCAGAAAAGAGCTCCCCCTAAAAAGAGGTCTTAATTTCAATTTTTTCAAGAATGGTCTTTTCATCAACTAGCATTTTCGTTGAATAATCTTGAATATTGGGATTTTTGCCCCATAATTTGGTTATGAAGGTTCTACATCCTAAGATGGAAAGGCTCAATTAACTTAATTCACTTTCATCATTAGATACTAAAAAGTGAATTGCACTTTGCAATTGGATTACAGATCAACTGAATATGTTCAAAGCCATCAATGAGTTGTGATTAACATTCACCACCTATTGACCTAAAACTCTATAATCAAAACATGAACATGTAAAAGTCAATTAAAAAATTAATATTAAAATTGAAAAAGATCAAAACCTGTCGGTGAAGAGCATCCCAGCGCAGAAGCAGCCTACACAGAGAAGAAGAGCGAGATTTCTTGAAACAAAACTCTTCGAAGGTGACTCTACTCCTCTGTTCTTCCAAGACATTTTCCTCTCTTCAAATAAATCTCTCAATTTCTCAACTCAAGCATACCCCATCTCAATTTTCAAACAAAAGCAAGATCCTCAACTAAAAAGCTCAAGAGCAGATCCAGAAGCACAAGTATTCGCTTAAAATCACCAATTCTCAAGTATTACAAAGTTCACAAAAAAAAAAAAAAAGGAATGATGAAGGAGGCGGGAGGAATTAAATATGTAGTACTGAAAATAACGTATTACTAATAATGATAGAAATTCTCGGGTGATTGTTACTTATGCAGCAATGGGACTCCAATAATGTGGCCTTTACTTTTCACAAGTGCGTAAATGGAAATATGTGTACAGATATACACACAAAAACGGGGTTATTAATATGTAGGGCAGGACATTTATATTAGGAAATGGAGTGCGAGAGAAACGAGAAGAATTGATGAAGAAGATGAAGCAGGAGTGGTGGCGTGTTGAATTTGAGAAGAAATGGAATGGAAGAATAGACCCACCGCCAACCCCAACCCAACTGCACTCTGTTCCAAGTCTTCTCTCTCTCTTTCTCTCTCAACCTCTCCTCCGTTTGTTTTGGTTTTGTTTTT
Organism: Mentha longifolia; assembly: GCA_001642375.2. Lineage (NCBI taxonomy): Eukaryota > Viridiplantae > Streptophyta > Magnoliopsida > Lamiales > Lamiaceae > Mentha > Mentha longifolia. Next base: position 22,999,571 of record CM038119.1, read on the forward strand.
TTTTTTTTTTTTTAAATTTAAAAAAAAAAATTGTTTATAGACTTGGCTTTATAGTTTGTTTAGGTAGTACTTCAAAGTTCAGAGAAAAAATAAACAAATTACAGCGCCATTATTAAACCGTACTTCGTCATCTAACATGTCGGTGCACTGCACTCTCTCGCGTGAGTATTCGTTTTGCTTTCCTTTTTTTTATGGAGTACTACTAGTTTCTTTTTAGTGCATGTTTGGTAAGGGTGATATCATGGGTTTAACCAAGATATCACACTCAATCTCATGTTTGGTTTTCATGTTTTAAAAAGTTGAAGGTCCGACATATTAGTCCGGCCCGCTCTAAAAAACTCTAAAAACACTATTCCTCCCCCAATTCTTATCACACCTCCACCCCCATGATATGGAAACTCAGTTGAACAGTAGAACTGGCCCGTATTATATCACGCTTTACTATTTAAATGTGTTATCTCACATCTACTACCAAACATGCACTTAAATTACTCATTCCTTTCTCATAAACCTTGTCATGTTTAACCGCTACAAATTTTAATTTACTCCATCCGTCTCAGTTCATTAGTCCTATTTTTTTTTTGCATGGATTTTTTAGGAGAGTGTATATAAAGTTAAAAGAACGAGGGGTCCACTAGAATTTAATGCTTTCTGATTGGCTCAATTCTTTCATTTTATAGAAACAAGACTACTGAAGTGGGACGACCCAATATAGTATACAGGACTAATGAACTGGGACGGAGAGAGTAATTGATTTGTATTGTTTATTATAAGTGGAGATTGGGTTTTACTTTTATTGTAAGTTGAGATTATTAATTAATGGACCCTAAATAGTAAATGTAGTAAATATGTAGTAGGCATAAAAATAGGTAATTTTACAGGGCATAAAAACACTTAGGGTCCGTTTGGTAGTCGAGAAAAGACTAGATAAGTATGTTTATCTCGGTTTATACAGTATTTGGTATCCGAAAAATATAATCTCACCGGCCCGTAAAATTGCTTGGGCCCGGATTAAATTCATTGTTACACTTGCATATATTATACCGTCTTTACCCCCGTCATAAGTCGAGATAAGTATTGTTCAATTTTAATTATCAATTTTTTATTTTCAATTTTTATTATCAATTTTTTATTTTCAATTTTAATTATCAATTTTTTTTAATTATTAATTATTAATTTTTTAATTTTCAATTTTTATTTTAAATTTTAATTATCAATTTTTTATTTTCAATTTTAATTATCATTTTTATTTTCAATTTTAATTATCAATTTTTATTTTAAATTTTAATTATCAATTTTTTATTTTCAACTTTAATTATCAATTTTTTTATTTTCAACTTTAATTATCATTTTTTTTATTTCAATTTTAATTATCATTTTTTATTTTCAACATTAATTATCAATTTTTTTATTTTCAATTTTAATTATCATTTTTTATTCAACTTTAATTATCAATTTTTTATTTTTCAATTTTATTTATCAATTTTTATTTTCAATTTTAATTATCAATTTTTTATTTTCAATTTTAATTATCAATTTTTTATTTTCAATTTTAATTATCATTTTTTATTTTCAACTTTAATTATCAATTTTTTATTTTCAACTTTAATTATCAATTTTTTTATTTTTAATTTTAATTATCATTTTTTTATTTTCAACTTTAATTATCAATTTTTTATTTTCAATTTTAATTATCATTTTTTTATTTTCAACTTTAATTATCAATTTTAATTATCAATTTTTTATTTTCAATTTTAATTATCAATTTTTTTATTATCAATTTTGTTATTTTTATTTGCAAACTACAAAAAAAAAATTAATGTTTTTATAACTATTGTACTAAACACACAATCGAAAATATCTATGTTTGTACCAAACACACAATATATTTCTTATCCCAACTTATCATATTTATTTTATCTCAACTTATCACACATTTTCTTATCTGCCCTTTTTTCAGTATTGCTACCAAACGGGCCCTTAAGACCTAAGTTCTAAGGATGACTGTTCTTGGATTGAAACTTGAGAGACCGTTGAGTATGTGAATTCTGAGTTATTAGAACGTAGATTGCTCTAGATCAGTATTGTTGGAATGCGAATAAAAATTTTGTGTATGCCTTCTATCTTTCTTCTTCCATCTATTTATTTTGTGAGTATCAAATTTGTATGTTGGAGAGACATATTTGAATTCTCGACACTTTGTGTATTGTTGTCTTGTTGAGCAGATGAGCAAGTTGACTAATGTATACTCCGTATTTCGGAGCTAGATTTCCTCTTTTCACGTGCTCCTATGCATATTTCCATAAATGAAAATAAAGCACTCCATCTCTTTCTCACTTAGTTCTATTCTCAATCGGTTTGTTGTTGAACTCAACCTTTGTTGTCTAAACTTGGCTCCTTCTTATCACTGAATCAGATCCTTGGCTTCACATGATCAAGGATATCGAATGTTCAGCGAGAGTGTCGATTCTGACCATTTATTGTCTCGAGAAAGATATCTTGCAAATGTTTCTTCCTTGTACGTTATTGATTTTTCACCAGAGATTTGGCTAATTCTTTGGGATAAACGTCTAAGTAATAGTGTGTTCACATAAGCGTATAAGATGGGTTAGCGTACCATCAGCTTATCGCTTGAACCACTGAACTGAGACTATTCTTGAATATGGAAACCTAAAAGATTCAAATGATCAGCTTCCTAACAATCATCTCGTCTGGTTTCAACAAAAAAAAATAATCATCTCTTCTATCATGTATTCTATCGACTTATGACATCTACAAAAGGTTTCTATTAGAGAATTTTAGGATAGGATCAACTAAAAACAATCTAACTTTATTATAAGTTAATTCCAATCAGATTCCCATTGAGTATATCCTAACAGAGAGTATGAAAAGAAAAATAAAATAAAAACAGTAAAGGGAAGGGATAAATGAGTAATCTAAATGTATGAAATACGAAGGAGCTGCTTTTTTTTTTTTTAATAATTAGGATATGTTTCGTTTTAATTTTTCAATGACATACGTTACATAGATGAATTTGCTATTACTGTCAATATCTCTTTTCTAGGTAAATTTTACAAGGCACTTTGGTGTATTGCACCAAGTTTTTTAGCAAAAAATCTTAATTTATATCAACAGTTATACTTGCAAATAAATTATAAATCGGCAAAATAATTTTTATATGCATTTATACCGGATGGAATGGATTCAAGTATCTGCAACATAAATATATAGTAGTACATATGAATTCAAAAAAATTATCGTAATTCAATTTTTTAAATCTGAATAAATAAAATAATAATATCATTGTAAACTTGCACTATGCATACACACATTATAATTCAATATATTAAGTGCAATTACATACAAAAATTAGTTTATAATTTATTAGCAAAAATAAGGATACCCATAAACTTAGATGCGTGATAATTGAATTTTCTCCTTTTCCAACTAATCAGATTTGGCGATATGGCTTCTGCTTCTGTAAAAAGAGACGCATCATTCCAAATGTCTATCTAAAGTAACATATGGAGAAGGTGGTTGATTTGGGTTGTACACGTGGTGCACGTGCAACGAACATGCCTCTGTTCTCACTCGTCATATGTTTACATAACTTTTCAATTATTGATCGCAAGATGTAATTGAATTCATAATGTACCACTATTATAATTATCGCTCACGTGAAATTCAAATTCAAATCTGTGAAATGCATATAAAATTTTCGAGCTCGCTCAAAATTTATAGAATTAATTAAGTACATATTATAATCATTTCATGAAAAATAGTTATATATAGAATAATATATTACAGTACTACCTATTATGGATATACTTAGGGTGTGTTTGGTAAAGAAGATGAACCAAGATGAACCAAGATGAGAGATATCATCTTGGTTCATCTCACTGTTTGGTAACCAACTAAAATAAACTGGAGGGCCCGAGATGAATACAAGGCCCGTTGATATTTCACTGTTCCGCCTTGTTTAGTCATCTCACGTTTTTGGTCGGATGAGGTGAACTTATTAAAACAGTAACACAATACTTTCTCTCTCTTACCATTTTACCCTTATGTATTTATACGATTTCAAATAATAATAATAATAATAATAATAATAATAATAATAATAATAATAATAATAATAATAATAATAATAATAATAATAATAATAATAATAATATAATAATAATGTAATAAAATAATAATAATAATAATAATAATAATAAATAAATAATAATACCAATAATAGTAATAATAATAATAATAATAAATCAATAATAATAATAATAATAATGTAATAAAATAATAATAATAATAATAGTAATAGTAATAGTAATAATTATAATAATAGTAATAATAATAAATAATAATAATAATGTAATAAAATAATAATATTAATGTAATAAAATAATCATAATAATAAATAAATAATATCAATAATAGTAGTAATAATAATAATAATAATAATAATAATAAATATTAATAATTTAATAAATAATAATAATAGTAATAGTAATAGTAACAATTATAATAATAGTAATAATAATAATAAATAATAATAATAATTTAATAATAATAATAGTAATAATTATAATAATAACAAGAATAATAATAATAATAAATATAATAATAATAATAATAATAAGAACAATAATAGTAATAATTATAATAATATCAAGAAAAATAAAAATAATAACTCAACAATATAATAATAATAATAATAATAATAATAATAAATATAATAATAATAATAATAATAATAAATAATAACAATAATAGTAATAATTATAATAATAACAAGAATAATAAAAATAATAACTCAACAATATAATAATAATAATAATAATAATAATAATAATAATAATAAAGGGTACTATTTAATCTCAATGATAAAAAGTGAAATCGGTAGGGGTATTTAATAAGGGTAAAATAGTCAATTTAAATTTTAATCTAGAGTTTTGCAATTTGTACCAAACACAATATGATATCATCCGGGTCTGAATTTTTTACTACCAAATGGTGAGATGAATGATTCATCTTGACACTATTCATATGAGTCATCTTGAGATGAATCATCATTCTTCATCTTGAGATGATTACCAAACGCAGCCTTAATATGCTCACTGATGTACTGATATCACGTCAATAACTTTTCCATTTAATTTAAAAAAAAAATAGTAGTGTTTAATTTTTTGGTAAAGTTTATTTTTAGAATATTTATTTATAATAATTTTCTTTAAATGTATCTTCACCACATCAGTCGTGAACTGATCACATTAAATATGACACAATAAATAGGGGAACATTCCTCTATTAGTTAATACCAATATCATTTAACAAATAAGTTTAGTTAGATATAATATATAGATAAGAAGTGTATGATAAATGTCTTATTGAAAAATTGGTATTTTGAGTTTGGTTAGGAATAAGGAGCTAACGGTCGAACGTCTGCAAGTTTGATTTAGGTCATGTTTGGTCAAGTAGGGGAACAAAAATGTAATGAAATCGAATTAAAGAGTGGAATGGTAATAATAACTTTTACTTTTATTGATTGTCTGGTTCAATAATGAAAAGAAATCACTTGTAAGAGATTGTCTTTCTCTTTGTTTCCGATATGTTTTAAGGGAAATAAAGTTAGGAGACTGAGTTACCTTCAAGTGGATAATGGATAACTCATTACTCAAACCAAACATCAAGTAATGGAAACAACTAATCAATTCTCTTTCCTAAGCTAAAAAAGTCCAACCAAACTCGGGCTTAATTGTTTTCGATTCAGCTAATTTCATTGAATGGGATCTCAAGCAAATTATGTGCTATTATCAAACTAGAAATTGAAAAATTAAAAGTAATTTGACTTGTAAAAAGTCCTAATTGATGGAGACTTACATGTTAAATAAATAATAAACAATTCGTTGTATAAATAAATATTAAGTGGGATAGCTACTAGACCTAGTTGTTGCAAGCAGAATAAAATAAACAAGTTTCTGTTAACTTAATTAAACATATGTCAAGTAACTAAAACTTCATCTAAGGTTTAATTCGGTTAATTTCAGATTGTGGTTTACTTGTATTTTTTCTGTCACCGACTTTTACTCTGCGTGTTGTAAGTGTAAAGTCAAAGAGTGTTTTTTCCGACTATACATGATGATCTTTATAAATTTTATTTTTGTAAATAGGCAATATATAATGAAATATAAGTGTATAAATCGTACTCTAAATTTTTTAAAAATTCGTACCCGCATATTCGTATCGTATCGGCACTGAACCCATACAACATAGAGTCATAGATGATGATTAGCCCTAATGCAAATACCAAACAGTGTCGGTTTGATTTTTTTTACTCTTAATTTTTGCTGAAGTAGGTGGCGAGTAGTTCTTAAACAGCTGCATTTGATGCTTCGAGTTGGTGGACTGTGGGCTACGCCTCACCAAACGCCAAATCCTTAAACAAATTCATTCTTTTCAACTATTTCGAAATTTATATTGCAGTAGTTACATGATTAATGCTCCATTCATTTCTTACAAGGAATTTTGATGGTATCATAAGTTTATAAGTTAAGTCAGGAATGCTCCCTTTTTTGGGCACACTAAATGTGCACATTATTGATGAGTCAATATCATGTCAATAATTTTACTATTTAGAGAGTTTTGTTATTTTGGTAATATTTATTTTTATAAACTATATTAATTATAATTTTATTTAAATATATCATCGTCGCGTCAACATTGAGTATATATATATTAATATATGCCCACCACAATGAGTATGAGAATATTCGTCTAAATTAAGTAAGAAAATTATGTTTATAAAGTCAAAACTATGTTTCTATCTTTTAAAAAAAAAAAAAAAAAAAAAAAAAAACTGAGTGATTTTATAGGTTTAACATGAAGTTGATTTGTCTTATATATATGCTCTTATTGCATCCCATGTACAAATAGTCGTGCAGGCTGGACGCGAATTTTTTTTAAAAAATATATTCTATATTAAAAATAAAAATAAAAAGTACTTTTTAATTAAAATAGCATAGTCAAATTAACTATAGGTGAGAGAAATTGTAAATAAAACTTTCATATTAGTGGATCACAATTATAAATTGTGTACGATACATTATTTTATATGAGATTATATATATTGTTGGAAGGTTCAAATAAGGTAATCGAGACTTCCATATGAGATGGAGGAAATACGATATTATGATAATTATCTTAATTGCAATTGATGGTTTATGGTATATCTGCTCCAAAATCGACAAGATCTCCTTTGCCGACTTAGTCTCGGTCATGTGATAGGCTACGTTCATGGACAACAATAAACATATCGTACTCAAGCCTTTTTGTCCAGTAGCTCTCCTTCCCGATCCATCTTTTTGGGTTTCTCCTTCGAGGGTTGATATAGATTTTTACCGTGAGGGTGTTTTCTCTATGGTGGAAAATTTTTATGGGAAAAGAGAGCAATCACCTTTTAAATTTATCCTTATTTCCTACTTTTTCCCACTTTCTTATCTTTCTTCCCTTCATTTGCACTCCAATGGAAGAAAAATATTATCCCACCAACATGGAGTGAAAATATTATCCCACCAACATAGAGTAAAATTGTTCATCATAGAGAAGGAGGTGAGAAAATGTGAGAAATAAAGAAAAATTTAAAGAATGATTGCTCTCTTTTCCTATAAAATTTTTTCACTATAGAGAACACAACCTAAAGGTAATTCTCAGTATGCATCTTCTTCCAAAATCTTGATTGAACCCCTCCCCCCCAAAAAAAAACCAACTTGGAGCTCTAGATGCCAGTTGTGAGGGTAATAACACAGGCATGCAATCACGAAGGCATTATTATTTAGATTAAATATAAGAAGTGAAAATCACAAGTTTTAATATACAGTATTTTTTTAGATAAATCAAATACATGATTACTCGTAATGCTACATATTTCTCAAGACATTATGATGCCATGTTTCTTGAATACATGTATGCTAATGTAAAATAGTAACAAAACATGTAAAAATAAAATGATAGGCACGTGTCAAATCAAGCATAAATTATTCGTTTTGTTCGAAACCAAGACTTTACGGGCGCGAGAGCGCGAAATGCGCAGGTTTCCATATCCTTGTTTCCTATATACTAGTGTTGCCCGCCCGGCTTCGCACGGGTAACATAGTTGTTTATTTCCATAAGTTAGTTTTATTTTATTGTGATTTTTATTTTTTCTGGTAAATATAAAGATGTTAGAAATTTAATTAAGTTGTACTGCATAATGCTGATATTGAAAATGTGAACGTGTGAGGGTGGTATAATTCCAATATTTCTCTTCCTTGACTAATAGAATTCCTAGTAACTCAAATACCACCCGAGCACACCGTTTAAGCCCCTTGTTACCACCCCATTTTTACAGCTTCCAAAAGGATCAAATCACAACTTTCTTAGTATTATTTTCTATCTCTTCAAGTAAAAATTATACTTTGTTTTAGGAATAGATCTGCATTTAATCACAGACATGCACAGATTTATGGATCTATGCAGAAGATATAGTTTTCTCGATTTGAGATATTTTTCCGAAAAATTGTTGATTTATCAGAATTTTTTTTTTTTCAATTTTTATTATATATTTTCCAAATTGTTTGTGACCGCCTCATTTCTTCTGGGTATGGTATTGAAGAAAGGTCAATCTTTTCTTACTCACAATGTTTTTACGTGATAGTATTCTATATACGATGTTAAAAATATGTTAAAAGAGTTATAATTATAATAAATTTAGAAACTGGATGATGGCTGGAATATTCTCTAGGATTCTATTCTCAGCACCATTGACCCATGTGATTTTCTCTTTCTATTATAATTGCTTAGAATTTTTTTTCCTTAATTATTCCTTATGCTCGGGAGTTTGCTGGCATATGTTGGTATGAAATTTTAAAAATCATAAAATATTGTTCACGCTTTATAAAGATCTTTGCACATAGAGCCCAATAAGTTTGACTATTTTCATGAAAATTCATAGCACAGTTACACAAATGTGAAAAAAATATAGTACAAAAGAATCCAAATACAATAGTACGGTGGACTGTGATAACTTTCTTTCCTGTATTTTTGGTTGATGCCGATCTCGAGCATACTGTTACTTTTATTGCAGTGTACTCTGCAATGCAATACAAATCAAATAGTATAAATAAGATTTGTATTGTTTACTTATTTACGGTTCATATAGAAAATGACTACTTTCCTTTTTATACTTTTGGTGGAGGATCATTAATCAAACTCAACTGCATATTGAAGCGAAATTGGCATTCAAGGTTAAAACGAAATGTATCCTCATGCAATATATGAAAGTGACTAATAAATATGTACATTTAATACATGAAATATAACTCAATAAATTTGTTAATTGTTTACTTTTCCAAGAAAATATCACATGGAGTCAAAAGAAAATAAAAGAAAAGAAAAGAAAAAATACGATGGCACAAACCTGTTGTGAATTCTTCAATAGCCAAAACAGGAGCCAAAATAAATTAAGTTCGATTTCAAGAACATCTTCTTCCAAGAAAACGAACTACTACCTCTGTCTCATTTAAGTAGACATGTATTCCGTTTTGGTCCGTCTCAACTAATAGACCTGTTTCCTTAAATGGCAAAGAATACTTGGCTACAATTAACTCTCTCTCCTCAGAATTAATTATGGCCACACAATCTCCACTCTCTTAATTCTTGTATCTACAGGAACCGTCCCTACTTAAATGAGACGGAGGTAGTACTACAATCCATAAAATTTAATGTACACAATATGTAAGTAAAAAGAAGCAAAATATTTATTCTCAGTAAAAGATAACATTCTCATAGTGAATAGCCATATATATAGGCTGAAAAATGGCTCCAATTTCCAAATTTTGAATTTCAAATTCTATAGCCAACAAACTTCTTTTAGAAGCCATAAATAAAATATAATTAACATTGTGACTTGACATTTTTGGGCGGCAAAAGTTACTGTGCTACTACTCAGTTTTCATATAGTAAGGGCTAGTTTGGTAGAAAAGCTAGGATATATCAAGATAGGATTAAAATAATGCAGGATGTTAAGATAAAAGGAAACAAATGAGTAACAATCATGTTTGGTAGCCTATACACAAAAGTCAGTTAATAATATAGAGAGTGTTTGGTAGTAATAATTATTCACATGATAAACCCCTAAATTACTAAAATAACCTTTGAGCAATAAATCCTTTGCCGTAGCAAAAACTGAATCGACACCAGCATCAAGAAGTGCGCCAACATTGCAAGCTTGTGATTCCTTACGCAAATGGTGAATTTGGAAATACATATGTGGAAATTGGAGGATGGTATGAAATTGGGGGATTGTGGAAACTGAATTCGCCGCCTACCAAATTCGGAGCTTGAAGCTTGTGAATCAAATTATCGCCGTCGGAGAAGAGGGTGTAGCCAAAATGTTTCGCCCTTCGCCGCGGCCAGCGGCGGGGCTCCCTCACGATAACGCGTTTCATATTGTTGAATGACGATCAAGATCGAGATCTCCTGCTCCTCTGTTGGGGATGATTTGAGACGGTGAAAGCCTGCTTCTATTAAATTGGGTGCAATTCGGAGGAAGAGCCCAGTGGGAGAAAACTAAAGTTTGCGTTTCTTCATCGGCGCCGCTGCCGCCACTGCCTTGCTGCTGAACCAGCCGGAATCGGCTGAGGAGGTGCTCAGGCAGAGCCTGCTGGCGATGTTCTTCTTCTTTTTCGTAGAGCGGCGACTCTTCTTCGGCGGCGACAGAGGGGCTCGGCGAAGGTATCGTCTTCAGCGTCGAAGTCGTTGCAGGGGAAATGAAATGGGGAAGAAGAAGATGAGGTGAAACAAAGTTTGGGGTTCTTTTTGGAAATTTAACTCATAGTTGAATACTGTTCAATGTGGTATATTTCAAACCCACCAATTTGGTGAGTTACAATTACTAGGCGGAATAGTGAAATATGCCCGGGCCTTACTTTTAAAACGGGCCCAAGTATAAACTTAAATTGCTATCAAACACAAGACTAACCAAGCTTAAAATTATCTAACCTGCTATAACTACCCTATCAAACGAGCCCTAAGATTTCCCGGAATATTTGAGCACCGCAGAAAGTGGGGCCCACCTATCTAGAAACACTTATATTCCCCCAAACCAAATCTAGCCCAGACCAAAATGCGTGGAATCTACGCGAATCTCTGAGCTGGTCAGTCAATCGTCGCCCTTGGTTTCAAAATAACGACAAACGACCGCCTCCACTTCAATTCAATTCCTACTATAAATAAATATCATCCCAAGTTGGGAAACAAATTTCATCTCATTCTCTCTCTCTCTCTCTCTCTCTCTCCCGGCTCTTGCCCAGATTGATTATTCTTTCTCCCTTTCTCAGTCTCTCTCTAGAAATAGAAATAGAAATAGAAAAAAGGGGGTTTGATGGTTGATTTGGAAATAATCCCAAGCGCATTCGATCCATTGGCAGAGGCGGCGAAGGAAGCGGGGGGAGGAGGTGGGAAGGAGTATGTGCACGTACGCATACAGCAGAGGAATGGGAAGAAGAGCCTGACGACGGTGCAAGGGCTGAGCAATCAATTCAGCTACGACAAGATCCTTAAAGATGTTAAGAAAGACTTCTGCTGCAATGGAAACGTTGTCCACGACAAGGAGCTGGGCAAAGTCATCCAGCTCCAAGGCGACCACCGCAAGAACGTCTCTCTCTTCCTCATCTCCGCCGGCATTGTCAACAAGGATCACATCAAGATTCATGGCTTCTAATTAATTATAGTAGTAATTAGAACCCCTCCTACTATACCTATACGTACATATATATGTTAATTTGTTTTTTTGTTTCATCATCTTTGAGAACAATTGATTAAAATAATTAATTGTCTTTTCTCACACCTTTTTCATGCATCCTTTGCTCAACTGTAACGCGTTGCTCTCTTCTTTGATGACATGATATATAATATACCTTATTTTATTTTTACACGTTAATTCTCCTCTTATAATTTCAAATTCAAAATACTTGTAATATTTATGCATGTGCTAAATCTCATAATAAATTGAATTTCAACTCTCAGTATATCGTTATTGTGATATAGTCCGAATCTCTGCATATAACAATTTCAATATGTTCTCAAGTCTCTGTGCACATTTTATTTTTAGAAACGGACTGATTATATGATAATATCTTTTTATAGTATTAGTATTTACTAACTTTACCTCTCACAATAAGATACTCCGTACTCCGTAGTATGCATTCCTTCCATGTTAGCATGCACACGTAGAAGCGTGGAGAAATTATTTTGAGACAAGATCAGACTAGAGAATCAATTTTAGTTGTTTTTATCTTACATCAACTGTATATTCAAATACCAGTTCAAAGATTTAATATAAAATAAAGCAAAGAGGCCATCACTGGAATTAAACCCGACACAAAGAATTAAACCAAAAATTTGTAATATCATTAATTATACTCCATCCGTCCACGAATAGTTTGATCTTTGTGACAGTTTTTTTGTTTCTTTGTTTTGTTTTTTTTGTTTTTTGATTCGACAACACAACACACTTACACACATACACATCCGAGGTGACTCAAACCCCCGACCTCAACACACTCACACACATACGCATCCGAAGTGACTCAAACCCCCGACCTTTTGATTGGAGGGGAAGTGTTTTACCAACTGAGTTTCGCTTTGTCGTCTTTTGTGAACATTTTCTAATAAAAATGTTGGTATATGATTGGGAAAGTTTTTTTAAGGAGGGATACATGAGATTCTCTAGAGAGAATGAAAATGAAGTAGTTCTTTTTTCTTTTCTTTTTTTTCTTTTTGTTGTTGTTGTTGTAAATAATATAAAAAGAAAGAGGTTAGAATATATAGGGGTGTGGGGACCAGCGTACTTAAATAGAAATATCAAACTCTTTGTGGACGCTCAAAACGAAAAGAATATCGAACTCTTTTTTGACGGAAGGAGTCTTACTTACATGTAGGTGAATATTTCTCTTAAAACATAAGAGCATCAAGAACAGAAATGTTATACAATCCACAAGAACATAGAAATGAGTTAGGTGCTGGGATGATCAGGCAACCGCTTCAAATCCATTTCCACCTGATGAATGGTCCACTGCATATTTTCCAATTTCTGCAAAGGACATTTTCCATGAATTAGAGGGAATTTGAAGTGCAGCCTAGCATATTTTCTCAAAAAAAAAAAAAAAAAAACGTGCATTTACCTTCACTATTTCATGGTATTGCCTGGCAATGGTATCAAAGTGAGGATCAACGCCTTGATACTCACGAAGTCGCGTGACCTGGCAAGGAAGATGAAAAACAAATTTCCTAAGAAAAAATAAATTTGAAAAGCATATTGATCTATTCAGTTTCCTATGTTTGATTGCCTGCAATTATCTTTATTTGCGTCTGATAGAGTATGACGGAGAAGAAGGAATATAAAAGAAGATTGATAGAATGAAGAAAAACACCTCAAAAGAGGTTCACAGGATTAGAATCCCGTACGCTGCTTTCCTAATAAGAATAATGGATGTCCCACCCTAATTCATGACTGCATATTAATGAACACCTAAGTAACTAACTTACTTAGAGGAGCCCACTGATATTCTAACCCTAACAAATAGCCCAAAACTAACACTTAAGACATATAATATAAAATATAAATAAGTAGTACTAGAAAACGTCTCTCTGCTATCGCATCTTATGTCCTTAACATACTAAGTGCACTCTACAACAACAAATTAAACATGCATGACACAAAACATACAATTAAGATTTTGAGTGCCTCTATGTAGAATTATCCATTTTCACAATTTAATGCATAGTTGAAGCTAGGGGAATGGTATGGCACTTCAAAAGCATACTTGGCGGCGGCAGACTCCATTACAACAGACAAATATAGAAAAGATGTGTTTTTCTTTCAAACCTGTAGAACTTCATTATGATTTGAATTTATAGTATGTGCAACTCTGAAGAGTACAATATGTAATACTGTTTCTTTTCAACGGGAGGAAAAATCCATTACATTCCCTCATGTAATATCTAGAATTTAGACCACAAAATCGATATCTTTAGCTCGGTAATTATCAATAAAAATTCCAACTAAAGAGTCATGTGTGTAATCGATCATCACTATTAACAGTGCACTATAATCCGTCAAGCTGTTTCATTTTAAGGGATAGTTAAAATAAACAGCACATGAATCCATAAGCATTGCAAACAGGAACTTAACCTGAGCAGATCTCACAAACACAGTACAATAATAAGGAAGCTCACCGCTTTATTGTATGCAAGTGAAGCTTCTTCTGTTGATTCAACGAGATATTTCCTGATGAAAGCAAAAGTAAGTAAACACTACTAGCTGAATGGTAAACCAAATATTAATTTAAGTAGTATGTAACAGTTTACCTAATTTTGTGGAGTGCAGGAATGGTTTCCCTAGTATAAGTTTCAAGCAAGAGAATATGCTCTAGAACTCTTCAATAACAGATTAAAGCAACTTGTTAGACAAACAATTCTTACAAAAAAAAGGCATTTGCAAGGGACATTTCATAAAAAAAATCTACATGTTGAAATCCAACTACAAGAAATAGATCAGCAGCAGGAAAGACAGACCTCAATTTAGCACTCATTGTCTCACATCTCTTGCACAGCCAAGTCTTTTGCAGTTCATCCTAGAAAAGGGCAGAAAAATTAGCATATGCTTTCGGAAGTCTCACAGAAAGTGCAGTGAATAGCCCAAAAGAAAGACAAAAATACTGAGAAAGAAACTTACATATTTATGTTGATGCCGTAGTTTAACATCTTTTACAAGCTTAATAAGCACCCCAAGAATCTGCTCCAGAACCTGGGATAGAAAATGTGTTTGAAAGTGAAATCCAAATCACGAAACCAACACTAATGATAATATAGCCAGATAAAAGAAATCATTTAGGGACAATAGATCATCAAGAAAGTACAGGAGATCCTGCTTACCATGTAGTATTCCGCAAATTTTCTGTCAGAAGAATATAGGTCGTCCCTCCATGCTAATTCTTCTCTTTCAATCTCTTCAATGATCAACTTCACCCTGTTATATGTGAATTTAGACTGTGAGGCTGAATGAACCAGAGGAAATAAGTTTCGAAATACTGAGACTGCAGTATAAAAATGATCTCTGTCCATCGGCATACTGCACAACAGAGAAGTGGGAAACCATGATCAAATGCAAAAATCTTTGCCTATGAAGATGGAATTGCAGCATCTTTAAAAAAGAAAAAAAATCAATGGTGACTTTTCAATCTTCGTGGGGTGGGTGTGGGGGAGGGGGTTGATGGAGAGCTATTATTCCAAGAACTATAGGTTAGGTATGACCTATTAATTCCTTCCTAGTGTGCGAATATGCAAAAAATATTTAAACTTGTACAATATCATGCTTAAATATGCACGTAATCATGCTTATTTTAGCATAATGTGCTTGTTTATATATAATAATTTGATGCTTTAGTATTTTCATGCTTATTGTATGTTGCAACCATGCTTATATCAATATCAGTTGTAGATCTTAGTAAGATCAATGGTTCAAGATCTATTCCTATTCTCACGTCATGACTTATTTCTATATGAACCAAACTCTCTCTTATGTGTGTGTGTGTGTGTGTGTATTTGAAACATTAGTCCGGAGGTTGATGTCAAAGTAAAAGCCACTTACGGAAGGGAAATAAGTCAAAAAAATTGAACAATTTTAGATCTTTGATTGCTAGACCTAAAAAGAAAAGCATGCATATTATGTTGAAGATATTTGGAGGGGCTCTGTATTTCCGGCACGTGTGTGTGTAGGGAGAAAGAGAGAGAGAGAGAGAGAGACCTTTCAGGAAGTCGAGAAGCCATGCTCTGGTGACCAGTAGGTGAATCTGGTTAGCCATTGTCAAAATGATAGTCCATTAAAAAATAGATCCTTATAATATAAACAAAATACTATTAAATATGCATGAAAACATTAAATACTTGTGACGGATATCAATATCTTGAGCATAATAGCATTACCAAAACTCTTTTACAATACAGAGAGTGGAAAGAAAAGTAAACTGACCATTGTCATCAATCACAATGGCATCGGCTAACTTGTCACATTTAGCATCTAACCTGCTGGCAATCTCATGGGTGAGCGACACCTGGTATTCTGTAATGTCCTACATTTTCAATAATGTAGAACCAGTTTAAACATTGTTTTAACAATACTAAACAAAAAGAAAGACTTCAAAACACGTAGAGTATTTCATTTCTTGATTCACAATTGAAGGCTATCACAAATTACATGGTTGGTCATCATTGTGCATAGTCACATACCATTGATAAAGGTACTTGATGAAGTTGGCTTTGCCATAAATAGGCCGGAGTTATCCCAAGGAACCTATTAGGTACACCACCAACTTCAGGATCAGATGTGTCAGATGCCCCATGCGAAGGAGTTCCTGCTCCGATGGCAGATGCATTTGTATAATTAGTTGAATTTGTGCTTGAGTTGATTGTGACACCGGTACTTGAACTATCAAGTGAGCTCCTCGATATTATACTGCATTTTTCAATTTCATCCTCATGAATCTCACCATCTTTGGAGATGAGAGGAAGCCTCAATTTTTGAGCAGCTTCAGCAACAACCATTCGATGCTCAAGGGTCTCATAAACCTGTAAGTAAGTATTCCTTTTCAGCTATCTTCGTAAAATCTCAGAAACTAATTAATATCTAAAGCCACTTTATTTCTCGGATCTATACATCAACTTTCGTCTGTCATTCAACCTGAACTAATGGCACATTAAATTAAACTAAATAGAAATAGACTAAAAACAGCTTCTTAAGCTCTAATGCTCCATGTTAATACTTCAGTTTAAACACTAACTGAATAAAGCTCCCTACTACATAGAATAACATATTTTGTGTACGAAATTGCAGCAAATAACCTCAATTTTCTTTCAATAGTTCTCTCAAACATGAATTTTACTTGTAAATCAATCATGTGATATCTAATTTGGAACCTGGGGCAAGCTCTTCAAACCGAGCTGCGGATAAAGGCCCTGGATATCGCGAATGCCCCCCAAATTTGCTACCGAAACCGCTTGCTGATACTCCTCCACCATCGCAATTGCCTCTATGTAAATCGCCTGCACAATTGCGTCGCCATTGATCCCAATTAATACTACAAATAAAAACCCCAGATCCGTAATTAGAGAGGACAATTGAATCGGATAAATCGTACCAGGGATTCCAAATAACGCTGCCTCTCCTTACACATTTCTTCTCTCGCCTGCATAAAATCCATCAAAAATTAAATTTGATCGAGAGAAACATTTGAAGCGGGGAAAAAATGGATATTACGAGCTGGAGATCAGAGTAGGTGGATTTGGAAATGAGAGAACCGTCAGGGGCCAAACAATGGCGCTCCAGCTGATCCATAACTTGGGTGACGTCAGCCGGAAGATTTTGGGCAGCAAATATTTTCGCCATTGATTAAACTCCCAACTTTACTTTGAGTTCAATAAACTCGATTCATCCAACAGTTTCTTTCGCCACGGATATGATCTCTATTCGTCGCCGGCCTCCATATTTGAAATGGGAAATTAAGAACTGGAGAAGAAAGGAAATTACGACATCGTTTTGAAAGAACCGCAATTTAAACTTGCTTTCGAGCCTTTTGTGACCGGGGGATTTTAAACATAGCCCCAGATTCCCTCACTACAGCCCCCAAATAAAAATAATAATAATATTAATTCTAAATGTACAAGTATACCCTTATATAGCCCCCGGCCCCAACATATAATTCTTAATAAAATCTAATTTAGTTTATACGTTCCTAGCCTCCCTTGTTTTCGGAGGTTTATAGCTTCTGTTAATGGCTGCCATCACTCTAATTCATTGATTCATTTCTCCTTTTGAATGGATTTTCTCTCCAATAAACTTCACCGCAAACAAGGCTCTTTCTCTCGCTTCATCACTCTCCATCTTCGCCGCCTCTTTGTCTCTACTTCGAGCTCTATTCTTCTGTATGAAACTGCCATTTTGGATTGCGTGCGACAATGTTCATAAATTCGTCGACTATCGATGGAAATGCTCCTACGTGAAAAACAACTCGACTACCTCGAGATCTTCTACTGCGCCTGTGATGATTCCCCTGCGGTTGGGTACTTTGCGCTGCTGCGTGGCTGGTGGTGTTGTTCTACATCCTCGGGAACATGACAATGGAATACTTCTGCCCCTTCGTGGAGAGCTGTCGAAGGTGCTGCGTCTGTCGCTGATGATCGCCAGCAGGGCAACGGCGCCAACGACATCTTCGCCAACATCTCCTTCACGCGCTTTGCCGATGCCAACCTCAGCCTGAACAGCGTCCTCCGCGGCGCCTTATTCATCTCGTGCTTCGTCATCGACTCGTCGGCGTTTTCAGCATCGCGCCCTCGTCTCGGCGGGTGTGGGTGGACAAGGCGAGAGAGAGAGAGAGAGGGACGTGTTGTTCTTCCTCTTCGTGAAGGATCGTGATGAATATCTTCGAGCGGATTAATTTCTTGGTTCGCGCTGCCGCTAGGTACTCCTTGGAGAGAGAGAGAGAGAGAGAGAAGTATTCTACTGTTACATTCATAGGAGTACCACCATACAAACAAACGTCGAAAACTAGAAAAAATAGAATAAACTTACAAAGATGAGTAACGTAATTAGTATCGGCATGATTTTATCAATCTTTGTGATTTTGTACGCGGCTATATGGGTATGCACCAGGAGGCTACGAAATTATAAAATACTTAATTAGATTTTATTAAAAATTAGATGTTGGGGGCTACACAAGGACATAATTGTACATTTAGGATTAATTTTATTATTTCTTTTATTTGGGGGCTACATTGAGAGAATTTGGGGCTATGTTTAAAATCCCCCTTTGTGACCCCCTTGAATTACCAGGGGACCCGTTAGTAGGCCTGGCAAAGTAAGCCCGGCTTGATGGGCCGGCCCGAGATGCCTGACTTTAGGGTCGGGTTGAGCTTGAAATTGTAGGCAGAAAAATACGGGCCTAAAAAGCCCGCTCACGTAACCTTTAGGCTCGTTAAGGTTTCGGGCCAATATATTTATTTTTTATTTTATTTTATTTTTTAGTTTTACATTATCAAAATAATCTCATTCCGATGGATATATTTGCCGTTTCATATTTAGGTTGCGTTTGGTAATCATCTCAAGATGAGGAGAGATGATTCATCTCAAGATGACTCGTATGAATAGTATCAAGATGAATCATTCATCTCTTCATTTGATAGCAAAAAATTTAGACTCAGATGATATCATATTGTGTTTGATACAAATTGTAAAACTCTAGATTCAAATTTAGATTGACCAAATTACCCTTATTAAATATCCCTACCGATTCCATTTTTTATCGTTGGGAATAAATAGTACCTTTATTATTTATGATTTATTACTCTGTATTATTATTATTATTATTATTATTGAGTTATTATTTTTATTATTCTTGTTATTATTATAATTATTACTATTATTGTTATTGTTATTATTATTATTATTTATTATTATTATAATTATAATTATAATTATTACTATTATTGTTATTATTTATTATTATTATTATTTTATTACATTATTATTATTATTAGTATTATTATTTATTATTATTATTGTTATTTTATTATTATTATTGTTATTATTATAATTAATACTATTATTGTTATTATTTATTATATTATTATTATTATTGTTATTATAATTAATACTATTATTGTTATTATTTATTATTATTCTTATTTTATTACATTATTATTATTTATTATTATTATTATTACTATTATTTTATTACATTATTATTATTATTATTACTATTTGAAATCGTATAAATACATAAGGGTAAAATGGTAAAAGAGAGAAAGTGTTGTGTTACTATTCGAATGAGTTGAAGTCATCCGACCAAAAACGTCAGATGAGTTAACAAGCGAAACCAGTAAAATAGCAGCGGGCTTGGGCTTCATATCTGGCCCTCCAGTTTATTTCATTTCAATACCAAACACTTAGATGAACCAAGATGATTCACCTCATCTTTGTTCATCCTATCCACCAAACACACCCTTAGTTTTAGATTGCCCGGCAAAAATTAAAATAGCAAATTAAGATAGAAAAAATACTTTTATAAAAACTTACTTTTTTATTCTCTTTTTAATTATGTCCAATGTCAAAATTATCCATTTAAAAAAAACAAATTATCCCTTGTTTTTCTACATCTGTTGGTTTTAGACTTAATAAAATCATGCGTCATGAATTGGGACGCTGAATTCATTATTTACAGTCAATTGCTCCATTCATTATTTAAATTGATTATAACTGCCTAATAACTAAACCCACGATTATGATAATTGATTTCTAATATCTTGGGAAATAAACTGTTAAAATTGGAGGGAAAAAATAACTAACTTTTCATTTTGTTTTAATATAAAATATAAATATAAATTTGTCACGGCAATTCCGATATCAAGGCAATTTCAATTTAGGGATGTGAAAAGGATGAAAAATATTAAGCGAAAATGTGGAATAAATAACTGCTCAAAGAAAATTTTCTCACCTGACTTGCCTAGAAAAAAAATATCTATTAAAAGAGAACATGAATAAAGGGAGGAATTTTAAAAGCACGAGTTTGCATTTTTATCAATTTTTTCCCCTTTATGAAAAAAATAAAAAATGTGTGAGTTTATGAATATACACCAAATTAATGTTTTTGACAAATATTGTACGGTCGGTGTAAATGAGAGATGGCCATAACAAACAAATTCTCTCCCAACACCCTGACCAAATTCCTAAATTCTTGGCTGTGAATTTTGTTTGCTGTTGGTATCGTCTTTGATGGAAAAAGGAAAATCCAAAGATTCCGCAGCAACTGTGACGACTTCATTGCGGGATCGCCACTTGGAAAATAACACCGCCAATTCAAAATCAACACAAAATTCTGTTGCTTTCCCCCTTCAATCTCGTATGCGTGGAGTTCCCCTTTCCTTTAATTTTCTGGGGTTTTGAAGCTATGAATTGAATTTTCTTCCTTTGTTTGTGGGGTTTTGCAGAATTATTTGGTTCCAATAGGAGAAAGGCGCCACCGAGCTTATTGAGTTTGTGTCTTGGAGTCGTAGGTTGCAATCTTGAAGACATCATCGATGACTTGGCGGAGATTGCCCTCACTTTCCCTGCCGATATCAAGGTACAAGTTTGGAATTTCAGCATATATGGAAATGTGTTTGTGAATCAACTGAATTTGTTGTACGCTCTAGGTATATTTTCTTTGTTTTTTAGAGATTTTGTAGTCTATCGAATTTTGATTTCTACTTTATAGATTGCGAGAAGAAGAAAGCTACGGAATGATGACATCTTTATTTCTTTGTTTTTTTTAGAGATTTTGTAATCGAACGAATTTTGATTTGTACTTGCTAGATGGTACTGGTGGCGATTGCGAGAAGAAGAAAGCTTCTGAATGATGATGTCTTGGTTGCCTTAGCCGATAGTTCATGGGAGAAATTAGATATCTCTTGTTCGGATGTTTCGGATTCTGGGCTTTGTCATGTTGTAAACATATGCAAGAACTTAAAAGCAGTCGATATAAGGTAGCTCTTATGGAATCTTACTTTCATGCAGTACAGATGACAATTTTATGGTCATTTTGATATTTAAATTTGACGAATTTCTGTTTAGTGTTCCTTCGGTTGCTTAAGTTTGATTGCCCCAGAATCATTGACTAACTGGCAATGTGTCTTTTATGCTACAGTTGAAGCTCTTTTTGTGAAGGCTAAGTATTAATTCTAACTAGATTTTGCTCTGTTTCAGGCGTTGCACAAGACTGACTCCAACGGGAGTTTCCGAACTTCTTCAGTGTTGTCATTCACTGGAGATATTGAGATGGGGGTATGCTCTCATGTAAAACACCTCAATTTTTGCAGATTGTTCCATGTCTTGCTATAGCGTTCATACATTTTACTTTTATTGTCTCAATGCTCTTTCTTTTTGCATAGAGTTCAATTTGTTGGTAAAGAGTGCAATCAATCATAAATGTTTTCTTGCTTTCGTTGTTTCAAATGCACATACTTTTAAACTATTGGTAGGCATTCACAAAAATGCGTAAAAGGGTTGGAGGAGTAATAATGGACATTGATGGTGTGACTTAGAGGGTGTTTGGCTGAGTTTATAAGCTCTTCAAAACAACTTATAAGTTTGAGAACTTAGAAGCACCTTAAAAGTTAAAATAGTTTGGAAAAATAAACTCTTAAAGAGCTTATAAGCTTTCCAAAATATAAGCCCCTCCACCCCAAGTTATTTTTTCAAAATCTTACTTTTTCCCAGATAAGTATTATTTTTACATTTCAAGCATATACACTTTCATTTGACTTTTATAAAACACTACTAATAAATTTCAAAATTTTCATTTCTTTTCATTTTTATTTTTAATTTTTCAGTTTTTAATTTTTCTAATCTCTTTGAACTTATAAGCTCTATTATAAAACACTTTGACAACTTATAAGTTATTGTCACCTTACATCTTATAAGCTCTTGAAACTATCTTAATTAGCTCCTAGAGCTTATAAGCTCTTAAAAATAAGCTTAGCTTAACCCGATGGCTTCAACGCAAACCATGCATTAGGTGGTCCATTAATTGATTTACACTAATCTTCTAATTGATTCTGTATGCGCTAATCAGAATAATTATTATATTGGACGTTTTCGTTATGATCTCTCAATTTTGCTATGCAATAGATCATTCATAAAGCTTTGGCATTTCTTGTTCTATCTTGCTCGGGTCATCCGTCTCACTTTTCCTTACTTGTTTGGCTTACTCGTGAATACTTTTATGAACACTGTAAAATTCTTCTTTTGTTTCAAAATGTTGATTATCTTTCACTTGTCATGCTGAACCAAACATGAACTCAAATATCAAAATTATTTTAGTTTTCTGTTGAAATCTACTTCATGTAGAGTGTCTTAATGTGTATCCTTTTTGATGGCTGATTCATGGGATTTGTGCTGACACTGTAATTTTTTATTTCTCTGGTTAGACATTAAGTTGGAGCTACAAAACAAACTATAGTATTATATTTATGGTTGAAAATGCTTTGCTTTGTCACTATTATAGGTGTGTAGTGGCCCATTTTGTTGGGTTTTGACACGAGGGATAAACCTCCTAACAGGAAATTAACCGAACTTGGTGTTGCAGAGGTTGCCCGAGGAGCAACTACATGGTTCGTGGATGTTTGTGTGTCTTAAAGCCTAACCTCAATGATGTGGCTGGGGACTCGTGGGAGGAGCTCGATGCAGGGGACTTGATTCAAGGTGCTCAATCACTTCGTTGGCTTGTTTGGGTAATGCTATTTCTTTTCATGTGAAATTCATCTTATGACGTGCAAAATTGGATCAAATCCAAAATTTTAGCTTTTGGGATTTTGGTTGTCAGTTTTCGTTGAAACTGTTCTGCAGTGCAGTTTGGTGCGTTTTCTGGTTTAAATACTTTGGTCAAAACTGAACCGACTAAGATTTAAATATATATACATACATACATACATAATTCTTTTAGTTTTATACTGTATGTAATATTTTAAATGTAGAAATCTAGTTTACATCAAACTCATTCCCCTCCACCAAAGTCCATTATCGTAATTCTTTCACTTGATTAGTTTTTATTTTTTCATAATTTTTGGCTATTTGAGCAATAGGTTTTTGATTTAAGAAACAAAATTGGAATTAATTGTAAAGCTTCGGTTAACAGAAAACTGAACCAAAATAGAAGTTTGTCAGTTCAGTTAGAGAAATAAGTTATGTCGGTTTCTAATATGCCAACACCATGTGTAAATTGGAGCTGGTGGTTCAGCAACCTTACAATTTCGCTAATACTCGATTACTATTTTGCAGCCAACAATCGACAAGGATTCCCAGGAGACATTATCTTCTGAATGTCCGCGGATTGTAGTAAATCCAAAGCCATCCCTTTTGGGTTATCGGGGAACTGAAGTTCCTCAAGAAGCAGCTATGGAGTTTGTATTGGATGACCCTATTGTTAAAGATGTTGATCCAAAATCTTGGGCAGTATCTGGGTTCAATCCAGCCAAGAATGCTATTGTACCAGTTGCATCTCCTAATGAACTATCCATTGCTGAAAAATTCAGGCTAGCATTCTTGGATAGAGATACTCGGTTAGCACCAAAGAGAGCGAAAAATTCAAGGCAGCATCAAAGACGTGCCGAGAGGGAATGGGTGACGATGGATATGGAGGCTAAAGCGCTAGCGCATGCTTCCAAGGCTAACAGATTGACGAGTCACCGGAATTTATGAAGAACTATTCCCAGGAGAAATTGTGGTTTGCTTTCCATAAAAGTTTGGATGCTTTGTCCAATTTGAGGCCATAGAGTTTAAGGGTTGAGATTTTGTTCTCGTGAACTGGTTTCATGATCGAGCTTATGTCGACAGTGTTGAAATGAGTGAAGTTCCTTAGGATTCTCTTGTACATTAAAAAATTACATAATACATACATTTGAAATTCCGAGTTTAGATTACTTCTTGAATGACAATTAGTGAGATGACATCAGGATTAAGATTACTTGTGTGGTGGCATATTTTTTGTAACTTTTGATGTATGATTTATTTGGTTCTGAGTATAAATCATAGACCTTGACACATCAAGGTTGCCCTTTTTTCGAATGATAATATCAGTACATTTATTTTTTGTTTAATTAGATTGATATCCAATTTTTCCATTTTAATGGGTGTTTATACTTTTGATTTTTGATTAACCAAGAGTTTGCAGATTGGGTTAACTTTTTTTCTAATCAGCTTCTAAAGAAGTTTGATTTAATTGTTATAATTCGATCCCCAAATTCTTACTATGACATGTTAAATATGATTATCATAAGCTTACAAAGTCTGGATAGATGAGTTTAAGTGTTACGAAGCTGAGAATATCACTTAGATTCTAGTAAACATAAAACTGAGACGATCAAGAGTGAATATATTTACGAAATTAAAACATATTTCAATTAATATAATTAATATATATGTGTGTGTGTGATTTGGTTTCTGGTTTTAAGAAGATGAAACCAATTTGAACCGAAAACTAATCCAACCAAATTAAATATTTTGATTTAGTTGATTTGGTTTCCGGTTTTTGAAATACAAAAATAAAAATTGATCACCCCTAGTTTTGTGTGTGTGTGTGTGTGTTTTTTTTTTTTTGGGGGGGTGGGGGGGGAATGCAGATACAACCGATCAGATTAGTGACCTCAACGCTCCTGTTGGTCTTGGTCAGACTTACTTAGATAAGTGTTCTGATTATTTCAAACTTGAGGTTTTTATTCATAAGGCAGGAATCAAAATAATGAAAGTTCTACACGTGCGACATCAACAATATTGAAAGTTCTCCAAATCGCAATGTATACATAACCAAGGCACTACCAGGGATTTGCAGTTTTGTTCAGACCTGTTGAAACAAACCAAACTTCCACCTTATGACCGCGTAAAATACCTCCAAAGTAATGCAGACAGCCAAGCTTTCCTCTCCCAATGAACCCCTTGGATAAGTCCCACTGAATTTCGAGCAAGCATTTCACCAAATATAAAATAGACCAGAAACCTCACTCCTCACTGTTTGGTTAAATTCCGAATGACATATTGAAGGATGCCTCCATGATCGAAGTAAGTCAATTCAACCTGCAAAACCGATTAATACAAAGACCATTATGAGAGCCATTACAAGTTCCACATCCAAATACCTTACTCACTCTCACCCAATTGTCCTATATCTTTATCAATGTTCTCCTATGTTTCTTAATAGGATGACGATCTAGCAGACAATCAACTATGCTCGTATATTTACAACAAATTTAAGAATCATCCTTCAGAAGCATTGACCTTCCATCATGTGCGTATCATGAAATAGTATTAACTTATTCAAATATGAAATCCAAGTCATGTGTAGATGCAAAACTAGAATTGCAAGAGAAAAAGAGCATGTACCTCAGTGTCAAACCGCAAGGTACATGTAAAAGATTTTCCAGAGTCAGTTATCACAGTAATATCTTGTCCAGGCTTAATATCGCTGATCTTCGCTGGAAGGTCTATGGTGTAGCGCTCATGACCTGTTAAACCCAGAGTATCTGCATCCTCACCAGCCTTGAAGCAAAGTGGAACAATTCCCATGCCAACTAAGTTACTTCGATGAATCCTCTCAAAACTTTTAGCAATCACAGCTTTGACACCCTGGTATTGAAACCCATGCAAAGAATAGATCTAGTGACCAACTTCTGAATATAAAAGCTACTGAGAACAAAAGGAGATAGTACTGCAAATGCAACTCTACCTGGAGCATTGGCCCCTTGGCAGCCCAATCTCGAGAACTACCACTACCATACTCTGCTCCAGCAATAACAATAGTATCCTGCCCAGCTGAGTTGTATCTCTGAGAAAAAGAATCATATACAATCATAAGAAAAATTCAGTCAATACCAAAATAATATGCAGCTGTCTATTTTTTTTGACAAGAAACACCTCACCTCCCACCCCCATATATATACTTACTCTAATTCTAAGGATTTTATAGAATTAAATATATATGTATATGTATATATAATTATATAAAGGTTTTTCTTTATCATTATATAAATAAGAACTCTTTTGTATCCAACATTCTTCAAATTTACGATGAAATTGATCTATTTTTGGTATGTATGTATATGTTATTCAAATTCATAACTTTTATGTGTGTCACACGGTACCAGTCAGCACTTTTAAGTGCAAAGCAAAACATTTAGCTAAAAAAAAGAGCATACTGTACCATTAAGCTAGTCTGAGTGAGTGTGTGTGTGTAGTAGTACTCAATGTTAAGTGGCCAGAATGTTGCCATGTTAAAGCACAAAACTCGTACCATTGCAGCATCATACACAGAAAGTTTCTCCCCTGTTGGAATGTGGATGGTCTTTGGTCCCACCTCTCCATTCAGCAGTTTGTTCACTATACGTATATTGGCAAAAGTACCCCTAGCCATCACCTCATCATTGCCACGACGGCTACCATATGAGTTGAAATCCTTTCTGTCAACACCACGGTCCATCAAATACTTTGCAGCTGGACTATCTTTGTGGATACTTCCAGCAGGAGAGATGTGATCAGTGGTGATGCTATCTCCAAACAACAGTAAACAATATGCATCCTTCGCTCCACGAGGACCAGGTGGGTCCATTGTCATGCCATCGAAATATGGAGGCTTGTGTATGTAAGTTGAGTTTGGGTCCCATCCATAAAGACTTGATGAAGGTACCGATAACTGATTCCAGAATTCATTTCCCTTTGTAATTGCCTCATAAGTGCTCTTGAACATTTCGGGAAGAACACTTGATTGAACAACCTGCACAAGTATATTCAAATTTTATTTGCATATGCAGGTGTCAATCTGTATCAATATTAGAGATGGATAAGTCAAAAATGTGCCTGTGCGATTTCTTCACTGCTAGGCCAGATATCCCTGAAATAAACACTTTTGCCATCTTTTCCAGTTCCAATTGGCTCTTTCTCAAAATCAATGTCAACCTGGAAATTACAGCACCAGAGGGAAAAATAAGTTAAGTATGTTTGGTGAATTCCATGGCCCACCTGCTAAATGCATTAATAAACTACCCGCAAAATGAAGTGAATGATATTAGACCAAAGAAAATCAGAAAACCAACCCATCTAGCCCCTCTAAATTCTCTTGAACAGAAAAGGACGAGGGGTCATATAACAACATAATTTGCGATCTAGACATCCGACTGCATACTTGTATTTGGGTAATACACAAATGTAGCTGATCACAGATCCTTTTAATTTATAATATAAAATAGTATCTAAGTGCTAGTCACCTGCCTACAGTCAGTTGTGTTAGATAAGGAGTGATAACATCTAATAGAAATCTAAGGCATACCGTGCCAGCTAGTGCATAAGCCATAACTAACGGAGGAGAAGCAAGATAGTTAGCTCGAGTAAGAGGATGAACGCGGCCCTCAAAGTTCCTATTTCCAGAAAGCACAGCAGCAGCAACAAGGTCTGGCAGATCAGAACAAAGCAGTTCAGTAACTAGTAAGAATTCAGGCTTGAGAGACCCACATTTGCTTAAATAGAAGTTCTGAGCAATTTATACTTAGTGGGCTTTGAGGCAACAGAGTAAGTAACAAACAAAAATTAAATAAACAATAGCAGGGAACAATTCCTTGAATATTGTTTTCAAATCTCACTCTAGGGGAGCCCCTAATCACATTTTATATTGGATTCAAAGAAAGCATATCCACCATGCATTCGTCACTACTATAACATCCATTCTCACTCCTATTTAACAGCTACGGACTCAATATTGTTGAAATTGTGAAAATCTCAAGGAAATGAGGAAGCAACACAATGGCTTTAAAGCGGTATTCGTTTTACTAAATTTTTCAAATTCCATCTCCCTGATTAGTAAATGGATCTGGCTCCAATACAATACCAAAAGTTCATATCACTATTTCAGGAGCAGAGTCAGTAGCAACCTAATGTTCTCTCAAATAAAACATGAGATAAGAAAAAACCAAGATTTATGCTTTTGTTAAACAAAAAAAGATGGTAAAAAGGTATTTTGCTACCATGTCGGTGGCAATAATTTATTGGATCAAACAATTACGTAATGAGGCTTTACCCTCTAAACAATCTCTAGTCACTATGGATTCTGTACAAATCATTGCTATGTCTAGAGCAGAATATTTTCATCATATCCAATTTTTATCGATCGAAAAGGACTCACAGCTATAGCAAGTAGAACCATGGTCTAGAAACTGTTCGTGGTGGAGGGCGAAAAAATCAACAGAGAATTTTATCAAAAAACCAAAGAAAGGGAACATGTTGTGATACCATTGTCAGCTACTGCTGAAGCAACTGATTCATCAAGATCTCCAGAATTCCCAATACAAGTTGTGCAACCATAGCCAACAATATTAAATCCTTGCTGGTTCAAGTACTTTTGCAAGCCACTACAAGTAAAAATAAATTACTGATGAATCACAATGCTTTTAAATCCAAGCAGGAGGAGGGAATCCTCATATGAGATCTGGTAGAAAATACAGTACCTCTGGAGCAAATATTTTGTCACTACACCAGAACCTGGGGCAAGACTTGTTTTTACCCACGGCTTTACCTGTCCAATAATTATTATACTACACATCAGAACCCATATCAGAAACCAATCATAATCATACTGAAATTTAAACAGAATTAAGAAGGAACACATGAGATAAAACGACAACCAAAGCTATAGATGAGACTCAAACCTCTAACCCCAATTCACAAGCCTTCTTTGCAACAAGACCAGCTCCAAGCATGACACTTGGGTTTGATGTGTTTGTGCAACTCGTAATAGCTGCAATAACAACACTTCCATGCCTAAGTTCTGCAGGCTGCCCATGGAATGAGAACTTTACTACCTTCTCTTGTTGTTCCTTTGGTACAGCAAATCCCTGAATGAATAGGAAAGAAAGTTGGTAAGGATAAAACCAAATAATACCCTTGATCATAAGAAGATAAAACTATAAAAAGAAATGGCCTACACCACAAGGCAATGCTATGATCTTTGTTTTCCATAACTTTTAGTCATTGCATAGGAAAATTCTTATAAAGACTTCCTACCTTGAAACCAACTTTATTATCCAGACATGAGCGCCAATCGGATTTCATCTCTTTTAAAGGAACACGATCATGAGGCCTACATAAGCAAAATGGATTTATCAATGCATAATTGCATACATGTGTGTGTGCAGTCATTTGGTTTAACTAGGAAGAGATGATGATAATTGAACAATTGGACACCAGATAATAAATTATGCGTACCTTTTAGGTCCTGATATACAAGGTTCAACATCATCAAGATCCAACTCGAGATATGACGAGTACACTCTCTCTTGTTGAGGCTGTGCAGTAAATACTTTTGAGTAAGCCACAGTGTTCCAACATTATTACAGAAAAACTAAGAAGCAAGAACAATTAACACAAAATATAGAAAGCTATACCTCATTGTAGTCTATGAACATATTGTTTTGACGCAAGTATGCCTCAATCATCGCTACCTAGTTAAGTTAAATAAAGAAACTCCATGATCCTTACGATTAAAATTTGTGGATGTATCTGCAACAAAAAAAATGACAAACTGGACAAAATACTACCAACCGTGTCATCACTTCTTCCAGTTAACTTTAGGTAGTCTAATGTGACATGATCAACCGGAAAGAATCCCATGGTAGCACCATACTCGGGAGACATATTTGCAATAGTTGCCCTATCTGCCAACGATAATTTACCCATTCCTTCACCTATAAAATAGATAAGAATACATAACTTCTCCATCAAGAGAGAAATATATATAAGCATTTAGTTGACCGATGAATTACCATAAAACTCAACAAACTTTCCAACCACACCATGTTTTCTCAACATTTGGGTGACTGTTAAAACCAGATCAGTTGCAGTAACCCCATCACGCAATTTCCCAGACAGCTTAAAACCAACAACACCCGGCAGCACCATGCTCATTGGCTACAATTAGCAACAGGAGAAAAGAAGGAATACAAACTGATTTCTAAAATATGACAGATGAATTAAAGGAAAAAGAAATTTTGTATCAGGTTTACAGCCACTGCTTACCTGGCCAAGCATTGTAGCCTCAGCTTCAATTCCACCGACTCCCCATCCAGCAACACCCAATCCATCAATCATGGTGGTATGAGAATCAGTACCAACAACACTATCAGGGTAGAGGATGCCATCAGTATTAAAAACAACCCGTCCAAGATACTCGAGATTCACCTGAATTTGTTAAGCATATTATCAATGTGAATTTGTATAAAGTAAAGTGTAGTGCACATAATACAAGCTCCTACAATCCTATATCTGTCAGATATCAAGGCAGAAGACTTTAGGTTAGGTCAAGCTAAAATAATAAAACACAAACAAAGGGCTATGTCATACCTGATGGACAATACCAGAACCAGGAGGAACGACAAGCATGTTGCGAAAGGCAGTGGATCCCCATTTAAGGAAAGCAAACCTCTCTTTGTTTCTCTTGAATTCGAGGTCCATGTTAGCCTGAACAGCATTTTCTGATCTGGCTACATCAACCTGAACAGAGTGATCGATGACAAGATCTACAGGAACCTGGAGACGTCCGACACAAATAAAAAAAAATGATCAGGAGCCATAATATGAAGAAGCTTATACATGTATGTGCCAATACACATCATCTCATAAAGACAGAACTTGCAACAGACACGCCATGTATGCTGTCACATAAGTAATAGTATCTCTTGATTATGATCAAATGGTGTCATAAAAGGCATAATGCTTAACATAGATGTAACATCTTTCATACCAGCTGTACATCACCAAGTACATATACAGAATATGATCGCAAAACATGAAGATATCTACCAAAGGATTGATTTTCTCTGGGTTGCTACCAAGGTCCTTGATGGCCTCACGCATAGAAGCAAGGTCGACCACAGCTGGGACTCCAGTAAAGTCCTAAAAATAGAATCCGAAAGAAGAATTATGAAAACATGTTTTAGTATTTATTCACAAAACTGTTGTAACTAGTATAATGTACAGATCATCAAGATCATCTCTAATTTCCCTCACCTGTAGCAGAACACGAGCTGGCTTAAAAGGGATCTCAACTTGCTTTGGCGCAGACTTTTCCCAATCAATAATTTTTTCCACATCCTCTTTGGTGACTTGGAAGTTGTCACAATTTCGTATGGCTGACTCTAGGAGTATCTTGATAGAATATGGAAGCTTGTCTGAAGCAAGATATCATCAGAATATAAAAAATAATAATATTGGTTAGGAAATGGTGATCACTAAAAATAAACATTAAGAGTGAAACTGAAGAAATTATCCAGCATGTAGAGATGTTCCCTGAAGTGTCATTATCAATAGAAAGAAAGTATAGAACTTCTCAGTTCAAAAAAATTAATATGAAAATTATATGTTTTATAAAGCCAAAAACACAGTTTATCATTTTGTAATTCTTAAGTTTCACACACTTAGTTTCAGATGCACAAACAGAGGAACCTCAAGAATTACATCCTTACCAATTCTAGGATCATTCAGCGCAGGAAGGCTATAGAATTTCCCAAATTCACCTCCTCCAGGTTTGGGAAGTCCGTGTAAAATTCCACTGAAAGGATGTTCTGAAGCTGCATGTTTTAATCAAGCATTATCTTAATACATAAAAATTTATAGAAAACCAAGCAGGGAAAAAGCACCAGATGTTTACTCAGTGATAAAATGATCAAACATCTAGAACATATCAGACATTCACACGCGAACAAACCAACATGATTTGAATTTGAGAGGAAATTGCACCATATCCTACACTGTGTCTGTGTGTGTGAGGGCTTGCATGCGTGTTCACAATATATAGATCAGGTAAGATGCATATGACAACAACCTTACTAAACCTTCACAAATAACAATACATAACACTACGGCAGCATGACATTCAAGTGATTGGTAACTTATCAAAAGCAGGAACCTTCCGCATAAATAGGTAAGCTCCAGATACACAATAGATATTTAACAACAATATCAATAAATCTGCCTTCATTAATGCTCATGCTTCAATCAATTATCAATTTTAACCCATTAACATAGTTACATAGATCCGCCAATACTAACATTTCTATATTGTGAAAATGTAGACTCACATATATTCTAACCACCATCCAAATCACACAAGACTAAAATTTGAATAGCGATGACAATGATTCCCAAATCAAGAAGCGTCGCTAAAAACTATGCTTCTGAAACCATCCCGAACAGCGAAGACACATTAACCGAAATGTAAATTTATGAACTCAGGATTTTGCAAATGACAAAACGAACACTTAGAAATTCGAACTCCAAACAAGAAGCATGAACTCAATAGTAAGGAGATCAAAGCACAATTGAAATCAGTCAGGACACATCCGATCATACCCATGGTAGCTATCTTGCGCTCGAAAACAGGTGAAGCAGTCCTGATCTGAGCTCTCAGACTGACCGGCGACCGCCGCTCAACTCCGCGACACCACCGCGGCGCAGAACACCGAACTAATTGGATCGCCGACGAGAAGCTCAGCGATCGGAAGCTGCCGTTGGACGGAGGCGCGCACCTGGCGAAGGTCCGAGAAGGCGGAGCTAGAGAATGAGCAGGCCTAGAAGAGAGAGTTGTTGAAGCGAAACGAACTCTACAAGCTCTAGAAATGGAAGATGACGATGCTGATGGTGAAGCGTAGTAGGTGGATAAGTGCATAGCCGATTAAATGATTATTTTCATGTCAGAAACCCTAAGCGGTGTGTGTGGGTAGGAAAGTATAGATACAAAAATGTGTATGTAGAGATGGCGGGAGTGTGTGAGCAACGAGCTTCATTACTTTGACTTGTCGCGCAAGCCTGCTAGTGCGAGTAGCTGATCTGGAGCGTTGGATCTGCAGAATGGCAAGATCGACGGCTGGGAACGGGCGGAGTTATAGCTAGCAGACGGCTGACGGCTACGGTTTATATGTGTCATCATCGCCATTCTTGATCCGGTTCGTGGGGGCATCCACGTGACGTGACGTGCGAGTATCAATTTTTTTTCATATTTTATGGTTTTTCTTTTTGAGCAAAAGGCGAATATCTCCTGCCTTTATTAGATTTTTTAAGGTTGGGGGAGCAAATATACTACGGTGATGGATTTAAAATGAGTATGGATTACTCCCAACGAGTATATATTTAAGAAATTTCATCAAATTTGACGAGAAAGAGGGAATATTATTTATAGCTACCCAATACCCATTATTTGAAAATATAAATTATAATTGTAACTATTAATAATTTTAAGGTTTAATTTTGATATGTGAAGTTAAAAGATCATCTTTAGTTTTTGGATTTATGGTCTAAAACTGCATATTGAGAGCATGGAATTAATTAGCATGAAATTGTTCACACCAAGCTAATCACATGCATTCACCTGACTTACAAAGCATGTTCACAGTTACAAGCTTGATGGAAAAGAAGTTTCCAGTTAACTTACACAAATATAATAAGTCTTGCACTCTCTCACTATATCTATATCTGGTAATACTCCTAACAATATGGTTTGGTAAATGATCAGTCGACTCATCATGTCAGTCAGACAATGAATATCACCTGACTGTCATGGTATCCATTAGACGATACTGTAGAATCGAAAAGTAGATACAAGAGTTCTATCTTTCCCAAAGATTTCTTCTCAAATTCCCAAAATTTCTCCTCTCAAGGTTATTATCCTAACCTTGATGATATCCAAAACTCTAAAGAATTCAATGATGATTAAATGTGCAACTTCATTAATATGTTTTTACCAGTTGTTTATTTTAATTTTCGCTTCCCAATCGTTGTAAAGAAACTATTGCTCTGCAGATGTCGAACTCTAGCACTAAAACACATGATCATCCCTCATACTTTTCCTCACATGAGAATATGTTACTTGTCAGTATTAGCATAGACTTAAATACAGAGTTAGATTTCAGAGAAGGAATTAATCGTTTGAAAACCATGATTCTCCGGTAGCGGTCCGTTTCCTGGACGTATAGATATCATCACCTCCAAACCTGCACATACAATTTTAAGTCAGACTCACGCACAAAAGATTACCAGTTTACCGTTGAAATATCGTGAAATTTCTGTGATCCGTGCAAACAGTTATTTCTGATGGTTATATATTGTCTACATAATTGACAATATTAAATTGTGCAATTATTTGCACTCACATATCGTTCAAAAACTGCAATAGATTTTGTTACCTGCTGCTTTTGCAGCTGTGGCTTCTTCATACACATCAGTCACGAATAAAATTGCTGATGGATAATCTACTCCAAGAGACTCTGCGATTTCTACGTAGCTTTTAGTTTCCTTTTTGTTCCTGCAACTCAGCAAGATAACTCATGTGACAAGTGATAATAGGCTTAGAAGCAAATATGAAAATGTAGAGTTACGACAAGAGCACTCGATGATTCGAGCTTTACCCGATTGTAGTATCAAAAAATCCACACAAGTATTTTCTTAGGTCCCCGTAGCTTGTATTGCCAAACAAAAGCCTCTGAGCCAATCTGCTGCCGCTGGAATAAATGTATACCTAATGGAAGAAAGTGGAAGAGAATGAGCAAATAGGACTAGCATCTAAACGGAAGAACCCCACAGATGCCAAATTCATGTCATCCCTTGACATGATTTATCCAGAAAACAATGGAGAATTTTCGAGTTTGCCTCAGTAATTCATAACCCAAGTCCTTATAAGATTAAAAGGAAACACCATAGAAGGGAACATGCCTTCTGTGTCCCACATTCAGGAACGAGCTCAAGAAAAAAAGTGAACTGTATGCTATTCAGGAATCTGGAAAGTCAGAAACTGAGTACATTTGAAGAAAGTAGAAGCACATGATACCTTAAGTCCAATAGCATGCCACTTTTCCAGAGCTTCGGGTACATCATCATATACTACTGTCTCTATCTCGTTATTCTGAAACCCCGTTCGCCATATATGTCCCTGATAGGCGTAGTTAAATCTTAGAAGTTCCATTGTTAAAGATCACTCATTGTTTTTCTGAGAGTTTCTCAATAATACATAGAACTAGAAAATTTTAGTAGCCCTTACCTGCAGTTGCTTTAGGGAGGTAATTTTTCTATCAGCTTTAATCATAGCCTCTACATTCGCAACCACAGTTGCAATTACTTCCTCCCTGTCTCCGTCTGAGGGGATATGAACTGCCCCAATAACATTGTTTGCAAGATCTTCTTGCACCTGCGTGAAGAAAACACCCTTTCATGCCAAGAAGAGCCAAATTGGAACGATCATCATGCGGAAATTTAGTTATATGCTTTTCACTTTTTTCATGAGAAGCTCAAGAAAAGGTTTTCAACTCGTTAGGTTGATTCAAGACACACAGATACACCAGCTCACGTATTTGAAGAAACAGTAGAGTAGTAGTTAAAAACACAAACGTACAATTAGTAAATTGGAAGAGTACAGAAATTTCAACTCTGTTACTAATATTTATACTACCAATTATTTCTCAAAAAGAAACCTAAGTGGCTCCTAATTCAGACATAAATATACTTATGGACCTACAAACTAAATTAACATCATAATCTATAGCAACAAAACATCACTTCTAATAGCATCAGAAAAAGACAAGGTTGTTCTCTAATAAAACAAGAAGCACTTCTAAGTATATGCAAGATCTTCCTGTGTGAAGCAAAATAAAATGATCTTTAACTTCAAAACATATAGTATATAGAAGTGTTGCTTACAGTTAACTTACTTGAGCTCGTAGTAACTTGATGTCATCTTGAGCTTCTGCAGTATCATATGTCAGCTCCAAATGCTTCCTCACATTGTCACGAGCATATGGGAAGAGAACATCCGTAACAAATGATATAGGAGTAGTTGTTCCTTCGATATCCAGAACAATACAATGCTGCGATTGATTGATTCGTTGACTTAGTAGGTGTTTGGCTAAGCTGAATTTAAACATCTTATGAGATACGGAGTACTTAGGATTGCTTACTCTGGGTGGTTGAATGCCACTACTTGAAGTCCCTGCCTTAGCAGTCACCTCACTATATTGATGTCCACCTAGAACTCTCTGTGAAATTTGAATTGGACCGTGAGACGGTGTTGCCCAGACGAATCCTATTTGATGGAATTTAGTGGTAGCATAAAAAAGATTGTGGTAGCATGAAACCCTGGAAAATCGAATTTCCAATGAAAGAAAAGATGCATACATGAATGGTTTCCAATGATCTCATCTATTCAAACTGCATGCATGATACATAACTGGAGACAGAACATTGTATGTGTAAGTTAAAATTATACAAACAGTGCATAAAGAGCACACTAATCTGAAACTGAAGAGGAAGGATATAAACACTTAAACTGCAACATTAATTGACATGATATTTTATTACGACAAAACACATGGCAGACACTGGCCAGAAGTTAGGTAACACGTAAAAACATACACGTACAGCTTTCATAAGCTAAATTAAATGAGATGCATAAGATAATCCTCACGTAGGCTGGCTATGAAGATCTTGCTGGTGGGTCGTTAAGAAATTATTTCAATCAAGTTATCAAGTTGTATAAAACAATCTCATCAATTAGTTCAGAGTTGCTTCCAATGTTTATGATCACAGAAAAACTCGACCACCTAGCCGAAGCTTCAAACTCTAACATATTCTCATTGTTTTGGGTCATTGATTGGAGGAATCCAAGGCTTGGCTTTGACAGGCTCTAGAATATGAACATTTTGAGTAAATTGACATCCAACACTTGATGACAGCAACAAATTCCTCCGGAGCAATAAATAGTAACTGATCCATTTGCCAAAATGTCATCTCATAGAGCCTTATCATAGGCTTGAACATTAATTTCTTAGGAACTGAAACACTGGCGAATCCGGAAAATATGGGTGTGGTTTTAATTGCAAGAAATCAGAAAATATGGTTTATGTTTGAAACATATTGAAGTAGTGTAAAAAAATCAATTGGGGTCAAATATCATATTGTAACTGAATCAACTCTAAAACACATAGAAGCCAAACACAAAAATTCAGCATTTATGTGATCAACTACTATGTTCAAGAATCAAGACATTCTTATAGTAATGTATATCCTAAGCTCAACTACAATAGCATAAAAACGAAGATTTTATTGATCGGTTAAGTCCAATAAAATGACCAACTGAACCTACGGCAAGGGACATTGCCAGACACCTGCATTTTAGCACTTAACCGAGAATCATCCACGACCTTCCCAACAAGAACAGCAATGATTTTTGGGTAAGCTTGACTCTAAAAAGCAAATTGAAGGATTAGATGCAAGCAAACAGAAAATCACCACATTTGAACACCATGCGTATTCTAAATCTTGTGAAAAAAAAAAGAAAGTGCAACTTCAATAACATAAATTCCATTCCTTTAGAAAATCACCACATTTGGGGAATTACATGAGAAGCAAGATTTAAGCCGAACCAAAAGTGGTATATAAATGCTTGAAAAATCACCTAAAATTCGAAAAGAAGATAATATATTCATTCTTGTACCAAAGACCAGACCTTGAGAAACAGGGGGCTACAATCCCAACATTTGGGAGGCTTATACGGCCATGGAAACACAGACATCTCTTTCCGCACGCCTACACGATATGTGTAACAGAGAATGATGGAGCACAACCATAAAAACGAAAAAAGAAAAAGAAAAAACAAATACCAACACACAATTTGCAAAAGGTATACCTGAAACCCAGGGCAGACGGTAGAATTTCGGAATTAAGGCCTTAGTTTCTTTCACTCTGCTGCCCTCTAGGAGAAAAAGAGGGGCCCTTGAAGCTGCAGCTGCAGCCATTTGTGTTCGAGTAAAATGGTTGCTTGCTTGCTTTCTTCTGATATTTTTCGCGGGTGGAGACTGAAGCAGCCACCTAAGGCGTAGAATTCACTAAAGCCCATCCAGATCCGGCCCGCACCGGGCCCGTACCCCACCCGCTTAACATCGTACACTTTTTTCGTTCGCTAAAATCTTCTAATACGAATTTTAAATTTTACAATGAGTAAATTAATTAATTTTTAGGTCTCACTAATATATTGAACTTTTAAATTGGGATGTTAAAATTGCTATTTAAAAAAAAAAAAACTAATTTAAGAATCCAATAAATATTTTTTTTATTTAATTAAAAAGAACGGTAAATTATAAAGCCAAAAAAAACTAGATGTAAACAATGAACGATAGAAAAAAAAAATGCTTTTATTAATGAATAAACAGCAGTTTCCAAGCCAATGGCAAATTTTTTTTTAAAAAAAAGTTAATAGCTTTTAAATACTCAAACTTTTTTTGTCGAAATTCTAGTTTTAGACCCCTATGATAAAATATGTCTAGAAATACATGAATTTTATTTTTATTTTTTTTCTCATTTCTTTCTTGGTAAAAGTTTGACTGAGAATTTAAAACATTTTGGCAATGAAATTGACATGAAATGTGTCAAACCACTGTTGTACAAATAAAAATAATACCGTTCTTATTAGTATAAATTTAAAATGATTGAAAAAAAATCAAACGACAATGGCGTCGTGTTGATCGCCACATCAGATTTTATTTGCCATGTCAAATTTAAAAATTTTTATTATTTATTTTAAACTCTTCCTAGACTCTGAACTGAAGAGATTCAGTCCACTGCCAAGCCGTTTTTGTCTTGCATTTGCCATGTCAAATTTAATTTTTTTTATTAATTATTTTAAACTCCTCCTAAACCCTGAACTGAAGAGATTCATGCCGCTGCCAATCCGTTTTTGTCTCGCTACCCACACTTGAGAGGATCGGTGTGCCATTTTTGTCTCGTTGCCCACACTTGAAAGGATAGAGGTGTGATAGGCTCAAATCTACAGAGGCATTGACGGGATTTGAACCCGTGACTATTTAGGTCACATGCATATCGCACTACCATTGGGCCACCACCTAAGGAGCGTATATATTGTGATTACTTATTTTATATGTTTTGGTATGTCCATGTATTAATTTTAGGGTATGTCTATTTTCTTCTGTAATTCTTATCTTTTGATAATTAAAACTACATTTGTCTTTAAAATTCTTTTTTTTTTATGTTGTGTTCATTAAATTGTTTTGATTCTAAAATTTGTATCTGGAATAAATAAAAAAATTGATATTGCTTCTGAATTATGATATAGTTACATGGAGCATAAAAAACAATAATAATCTTGAAATTTTAATAATTCTTTAGAAATATATATGAATTCTGAGCTCAACTTCAAACTCCAAAGGTTGTTAATGTATGCTACTCTTATTTACTTGCCCGAGAGTTGGTTAAACAAACGAAATAGTAGTGTTTATGTTTTGGGATTTTGTAGTGGAGGAGAATATTTGTATATAGCTATATAGGATGGCCAAGAGTCCAAGACAAATTTTTCCATTGAAAATTTTTCAAATCTTTTTTGTATAGCCCTTTTGATGCAAGCTTTACATATTATACATATTATTTGCAACGATAATAATTGGTGATGTTATCTGTAGCATGTCAAGTCTTGATAACCTTCCCTTTTCCTAAAATCTTTTCCTAATAATTGGGATGTTTCATTTCCTCAATTGGAAAAAATGAGAGGTCCTCCTTCATCCATATAATACATTGGTTGTTTGTGCCCAAACGACGGAGGGAATAAAATGTTTCATAACTTTGCCATTTCCAACTCATATTTGAGTTTTATGTAGGATTATATTCTTAAATAAGTAAACGTGAGATTCATTTCCCTAATGATAACCGAATACTTAACATATGATTTAAAGTCATTAAATATTTAGTATTTTTTTTGTTTTTGTTTTTGTTTTCATTAGTAAGTCATCCATTTTGCATATATAGTTTTGTTATTAAATGCAGGGGCGGACTGATATGAGTATATCTCGTATATTAGGAGAATATCTTTTACTTTTATTATTTAGATTATTATTCCTCTTTAGCATATTTTAGCATATTTTTTCCAATTATCTCGTATTAGCATATCTCGTATTTTTAGTTCTATAAATCAATGTAATCTCATTCCAATAAGGAATCATTGAAGAAATAAGAATTATATTGTTTGCCCTAATTCTCTCTTCTCGCCTCACGCGAG
The DNA here is from genome assembly GCA_001642375.2 of Mentha longifolia. Classification (NCBI taxonomy): domain Eukaryota; kingdom Viridiplantae; phylum Streptophyta; class Magnoliopsida; order Lamiales; family Lamiaceae; genus Mentha; species Mentha longifolia. The sequence goes on from CM038119.1 coordinate 23,040,280, forward strand.
TAACATCCACCGCTGCCGACAGAGAAAGACCTCCGCGTTCAGCCTTCCGCATCGCTGCCGACGGGATTGTCTCCCGCGTTCAGCTCTCGTACGCTGACGACCTTGTGCGACAAGGCGCCGGATTCTTGATAGAGGAAACGAGCTCTATCAACTGGTGCTTTCACTGAGAGCTCTCTCTCCTTGAGAGCTTTCATAGCCGAACTCACGCCCTCATCACATCATTCACGCAGCCAGCAACCATCGCCTGCGACGACTCAAGCCGCGGCGCTGCACCGTCCTATTCTTCCTCGCCGCGCGCAGTCACAGGCCGCCGCCGCCGCCGAAAGCAACCACCGCCCCTACGTTTCCCTTATCCCGTGCCAACCCACCACGACAACAGCTTCCCAATTTCTAAACCCATCAGCATCAACGTAAGTTGCTACACCAGCCTCCGATCTTTGGAAAAGAAAAAAAAAAATCAGCGTTGAATTCCTCATGGCTTACACGCAAGGGAACATTAGTGGGATTGCTGGTTTGGATCAATTAGAAGCAATCATTGTCGATGACACCCGTATGGACCAACGACGGCAACCTCATAAGCCTCAATTTGATTTTCACGATGTCGACGATCGTGATGCAGATTTTTAGTGGCCACGCCGAGGTGTTTTCGTCGGGAATAATGACTGCACATGGGGTCGTGCACCACCCCGTTTTAAACCCGAGGCTCATCGTCCCTTGCAGCGCCAACAACCTCCTTTCTCATCGTGGGATCGTCCACCACACGACATCGATGACTCCCTTCAGCATCGTGCCATGTGGGATGGCCCCCCTCGCCGTGAACGATGCGCCTCTCCAGTATGATATGCAGCGAGGTGATTTTTTAGGACTACGTAGTGGTATGTGTGGCAGCATACCACACCGCACGTCGACGGAGGAGCATCGGTTCGTACAGCGCGGCAACTACCGAGATTGGGATAAGGACCTGTGCTCTATACCACGCCACCACACATTGTTGGATGCGCCTAGACGCCCAGAATCTACACGTGTTCTATGGCGAGAGTCTTGCTTGTCGCCCAACGTTCCAACTAGCTCGGTACAGACGTCCACTCCCCCGAGCATGGCCAAATACGAACCTGCCAGGGGCCCGATACAGCCCATCCGTGTGTCAGCCGCGGAGAAAGTCGAGCGAGCCAAGCGGAGACTTTGCTTCTATTGCCCCGAGAAGTGGGTACGGGGCCATGTCTGCCAAATGAAGTTGCTTGACTACTATGGGGACGACGATTCCGATGAACAGCCGTGGGATGATGACCGTGCTACCAACGAGGAGAACAACGACGCTCAACCTGAACCAAGAGAGTCAACGGAGGCTGGAGTAACCACAGTGCCTGAGTTGCATGGTGCAGGGGCGGAACTGCCGGATGCCGAGGCCGAGCTGCATGCTGAAGTCCCCAAGTGCTCCGTGGAGCTGGTAGCCGAGGATCTCACGCGAGCCGACCAGGTCCGCATTGTCGCCGAGGCTTTCCAGCGACGCATTATCATAGAGCCCTTCACCTTCGTTCCTAGTGCACCTGTCGTACTGCAGAAACCGCCATTCATCGTGCACGCGGGGTGTGGAATAGGAGGTAGCTCCAAGCTCCAACCATCGCGTGCTCTTATCGCATGCAAAAATGAGGCGAACTATCAAAGCCAATCCGACTGGGTGGGGTCTATGGAGAGCATATGGTTTCGCATGTACATCAGTCGGAGAGTGTTTGATCCCGGAGGGGATATCTCGCCTCCGTTTCCATTGTGTTTCACTTCGCCCCGGTGTTCGTGGTTCGTGGCAACGTGGTACCCACCTTGAGGACAAGGTGGATTTCAACCGGGGGAGAGTTGATACGAGTATATCTCGTATATTAGGAGAATATCTTTTACTTTTATTATTTAGATTATTATTCCTCTTTAGCATATTTTAGCATATTTTTTCCAATTATCTCGTAAATTTTTAGTTCTATAAATCAATGTAATCTCATTTCAATAAGGAATCATTGAAGAAATCAGAATTATATTGTTTGCCCTAATTCTCTCTTCTCGCCTCACGCGAGTAACATCCACCGCTGCCGACGGAGAAAGACCTCCGCGTTCAGCCTTCCGCATCGCTGCCGACGGGATTGTCTCCCGCGTTCAGCTCTCGTACGCCGACGACCTTGTGCGACAAGGCGCCGGATTCTTGATAGAGGAAACGAGCTCTATCACGGACCTACGTGGGGGCTAGTGTGGGCTGAAGCCCCCACGGTGGCCGCCGGAATATTGGTGTAGATATTGGCCATTGGCGTTCAGCCCCCATCTGCTGCGGCTGTTTTTCGCTGAATCCTGAAGAAGACGACTCTTTTTTATGTTTCTGTTTTGTATTTAAGTTAGTGGGCCGCAAGTTTCCAAATAGAAATAGATAATGGGCTCATTTAAGTGGGTCTTTTATTTTTATATATTTTATATTCTTATGTTTTTTTTTCACTACATTTAAAATTCCATTTTATCAAATACGGAGTACCAATTTATTTTTCTTACGGATCCTCTAATTTCATTTTTTTTTTTTTTTTTTGCCAGAACCTCTTACTTCATTTTAAAACACTCAATTTCTCAATGATGTCTTCTTCTTCTTTGAATCTTGGTCGAATCAAATTCGAAATTTGTGAATCAATTTCGACTCTGATGGTTAACTTCTCTTTCTCATTATATTTTCTATGATTTAGAGTAAATATTTATAATATTTGCTCTAGTAATATTTTAAATAAATTCTATGAATGCTTAATTCTTATAATTAATGTCTATTACATGATATGTTTTCAATATGAATTCAAAAGATAAGGTTTAAAATTTAATTAGGAAGAGTGGAGCTTGTGAGACAAATTTGCGTAACAAAATAGGAGAAGATCTGATTAATTGATACTAAAGCGATCTTGTTGACAATTCGTAAAACTCGGTTGCTTTGCCTTATCTTCCCCGCATGAGTTAGCTATGTAGATAGTTAGAGCAATTTAATCAAGTATTTTTTTCAATTTATATTCATATTTGTGAAAGAAAAAAAAATTATCACGCAAACACAACACACTCACACACACACGCACCCACGATGACTCGAACCTCTGACCTCTTGGATTGGAGGGGAAGCGTCTTACCAACTGAGCTGCACTTTGTTGTCATGAAATATTATATTACCTCCATTTCGTCGAATAAGACCTTTTTTTTTATTCATATGTGAAGTACAGTAAAACCTCTATAAATTAATAACTTTGGGACCTGAGGATTTTATTAATTTATAGAGATATTATTATATCGATAAATTAATAATTTATTAATTTAAAGAGGTTTTAACGTATAATCAAAGCGACTCAGGTGCAAATGATGCAACTCCTGGAGAAGACATTTGTGAGCTTGAGAATTTGATCACCGGTATGCAATATCACCACAAAATGGATGTGAATCAATTGCTCGACTTTCCGGGTGAAAATATTCAATGTCACGAAGTTCAGAGTCTAGAAGAGATAGTGGCTGATGTCATTCCTAATCCGGAAGATGATGAAGCAGAGGATGATTCAATAGCTTTGGAACCGGTCACTCTAAAAGAAGCATTGCAAGCATCAACAACTCTTCATAACTTTTTGTTGCAGTACGAGAAGACAACGCCACAACTATTGGGTGCAGTAAGGAGATTTAAAGATGAGATCAACATAGATTTGAAGTTCAAGAAAAAGCAAGTTACAGTAGATTCTTATTTTACTAAGTTGTCTTAAGAATATTCAAGTGCATCATATATATGTATATGGATTATTTTTAATAATTATTAATTTATAGTTTCGTCGGGACCAATATATATACACTGGGATTTCAAAAAAATTATTATCTTATAATTTTATTGATTGGGTCCCAAATTTGTACTGGTCCCAACTTGGGACCGGACAAATTATTAGTTTTAGCGAGGTTATTAATTTATCGAGTATTAATTTAGCGAGGTTTTACTGTATAAAATAATAAAAGGGGTCTTATTCGACGAAATGAAGAGAGTATATTTTATCGATGAACTTCTATTATAAGTTAGCCCCCAGGGTAATTTCATCTTGGGTTCGCCACTGATTAAATGTGCTAAAGGAGATGTATGAAATTAACTTTTTGTTGTTTGTATATGATACCGGAATGCGCAGGGAGTCGTATATTTATAGATTGGTTATATAAGAATTTCTTGAATTAGTAATTTATGATGCTAGAACTCTCACGAGCAGAATCATGAACTATCAGTTATATATACTATGCATGAAGATGAAAATCTAATAACAATATATTAAATTTAAGAAGGTTGTTTTTGTGCGAGAAATGTTGAGATTGCTTATTCTTTAGGAGTGTGTATAGATCTGATGGAGATAAAGCGGCGCTGCCCTTTGCTCTTCCTTGAAACGTGTGGAATAATAAAGAGTTGTTACTTTTATTTTCTTTTTTTTTTAAAGAAACATTATATATATATATATATATATATATATATATATATATATATATATATATATATATATAAGGATAGGTTATGGTGAAAACTAATTATTACGTGAAACCTGCAACCCATCATAAAATGTTGCATTTTTTGCACAAAAGTATTGCATTTTTATCATAAAATGTTGCATTCTCATGATAATGCATTATATGCATAAAAATAATATAAAATAAAATAAAATAAAATAATATATTTTATTATGCAAATTTTCATGATGATGCATTATATGCATAAAAATAATATAAAATAATATAATATATTTTATTATGTAACATTTTATGCACGAAATGCATCATTTTATACATAAAATGCAACATTTTATGATGGGTTGCAGGTTTCACGAAATAATTAGTTTTCATATGATCTAGAAGAACTCTTTTAAAACTTGTGAACTAGAAACCCATATGGACCATCCATTTTAATAGATGAGTGGTTGAGATTAAATGTTAAGATTTGGCATTTTATTAGTAATTAGGGGTATAATTGTAATCTTTAATCCATTGGATTAACCGCACCTATTCTTCAGGATTACGTTATATATATAAAATGGCGTGAGTTTTCATAACTAAATTAATTGTTCTTATTACAATTATTTGTGCTATTAGTCTATTTACGGCCGGGCTCATTTTCAAGAATAATTTTACAGTATTTAGTATAATTATTACACTAAAATTGTTGGATATAACAAAACAATGTTCGTCGATCAATCCAATTTATTACTAGAATTTTTTTTAAAAAAATCTCGCAATCATTAAGATATATAGACAAAATAAAACAATAAATAAATCAGCGAATGTCATACGGTCAAAATTCTTGGTTCTTTTACTGACATTCAAGAATGAAAGTGGCTAGAACTATTTAGAATTTCAAGATTCATATTTATAAAATTTCGAAATTATATTTTGTATAAAAGGGGGAAATTGATGAGGCTGAATGGCTGATCTATTTAAATATTTTAATGGTTTAAGGCCCATCCCCATAGCATGTCGAATATTAATTAATATGATGGTAAAAAAGCATGAAAATATTCGTAAATAGCATAATTTTATATCTAAATAAGCATAATTGTAAAAAAAAAAAAACAAAAAAAAACCTAATCAAATAAATTTATAAAAATTTATGAGTTTGATCTTGGTATTCTACAGTATGCTACAAACATACATGAAAAACAAATTAAGCATTTAACATTCGTAAAAAGCATAATATCATATTTAAATAAACATGATTGTAAAAAAATATAATCTAATATATAAAAAGGCATGAAAAGATTATAGTTCAAGTATACATGATAAACAAACTATAATCATTTCATACTCTTTTTACAGTTATGCTTTTTGTTTAATAATTAATTTTTTCTACTAAATAAGCATGTCTTAAGTACTAAATAAGCATGCTTTTTTTTTTTCTTTTTTTTCTTTTTTTTCTGCATATTGTTTGGTAATCACATCGTTGATTTTTTCAATACTTTATATCGCTTTTTTTTTTTTATATATATGCTTTGACTATAATCATTTCATGTTTTTTTAGTATTGATTTCATGTTTTTTTATTGTTATTAGTGTCTATTTCATATTTTTATTACAATCATGGTGTCCGCCTATTAGTGGTTTTTCGGAAACTAGACCCTAGTCCTGGAATAAACCTTTAGGGGCTTATTATCTAGTGCCCGACTTTTGGTGGTTTTGGATGTTATTAGCTGTTTTCCGGAAACTAAACCCTATACCTAGAATAAACCCTAAGGATTTAGGGTCTAGTGTCAGGGTTTTGACATGTTTTTTCATGCATTTTTTTAATGCTTTTAGTGTCTATTTCATGCTTTTTTAGTATATATTGATTTCATGTGTTTTTACTGTTATTAATATTTTTGGGTGTCATTATTGGTTTTTTTCGAAAACTAGACCCTAGCCCTGGAATAAACCCTTAGGGGGCACAAAAAGCCGGACACTAAATAATAAACCCCCTAAGGGTTTATTCAAGGGCTAGAGTCCAGTTTCCGAAAAAACCACTAATAACACACAAAAACACTAATAATTAACAGGAAAAAAACATGAAATCAAGACTAAAAAAACATGAAATAGACACTAAAGAAGCATGAAACAGACACTAAAAAAACATGAATAAGCATGCCAAAATATACTAGTCCATAAACCCTGAGGGTTTATTCCAGGGCTAGGGTCTAGTTTCTTAAAAAACCATTAATAACACTCAAAAACACTAATAACATTAAAGAAAAAAGGCATGAAATTATACTATAAAAGCATGAAATAGACACTAAAAAGCATTAAATCAATACTAAAAAAGCATGAAATAGATATGATAATCCTTTCATGTTTTGGGCAAACAAATATAGGAAAGCCATGCATGCTTAAAATCTTCTCTAGATTTTATGCTTGGATTATGCATGCTATGCGTACTATATTAATATTAAAAGCCTGAAATCAACTTCTATTAAGCATGTGAAATCAGCAACTACCCAATTGACAAAGAAAAAAAAAACTTATTAAAAAGCATCATGTTTTTGTTAAAAGGCATGGTTGGACCAATAAAAAAAAAGCATTACGTTCTTATTAAAAAAGCATGCATATATGGCTGGAACAATAAAGAGCATGAACAATCGTTTCCTTTGAAATCTAAATATTAATTAAGCTAAAAACTTCTTTAGATTTTCAGAGGCTATTCTTCTTCATTGACGCCATTGTATGACTTCAGCAGGCCTTCTAGAATCGTTCAATAATAGTACTTCAATATTGCCGAAAACTTGAAAGTATATAAGCATGAATTGGAAAAGCAAACTAGAAATTTCTGTAGAATCGATCTTAAGCATTGCAAACACCATTTCCCCCCTTCGTCAACTGTGACTCTTCAAACAAAACCTATCATCAAATCTTGAAGGCTCTCCATCTCTCGGAACTCGGAAGCACGAAATATGATCAATTGAAGCTTGAGGTAAAAAAGGAATGAACTTTGAATTCCGGGAAAGGTGGTGTTCAGAAGATTTGAACCGAGGAATCAAACATTATTGAATTGATTTCTTATCCTTAAGAAATTGTAGAAGAAAGAAGATGAATGGTATTTAGTTGCAGAGATTCTCCCGGCGGAATTCACGTAGACGTGAATTAGGGTGCTATATTTTAATTTTTAATCTTCCCACTTTACCCTCTAATGCTTTAATAAAATAAAATAAATGGTGCTAATTAATTAAATCTGAGCCCTTAATTCAATCTTAATGAGTGGATGAGATTGGTTCCTAAATCTTAAGTTTGAAGGTGGCACCCATAAGATCCATCCCCTATATATATATATAGTTCTTGTGGGAGATAATTATATCATGAGAATTAGGAACTCATCTCCACCCTTCATCTATCTCAAATATGTGGTTTAGATCAGTTTTGACTATTTTAATTAGGGCCCGTTTTTTAATTGTTTTATTGCTAATAAGGGCATTTTCGAAATCATAAATACTTTAAAATCTCTGAAAATCTAATCATTGCCGTGATTTTCTCCATAAGAATCTACATTTTAGGAAAGAAAAAAAAAAAATCATCAATTAGTCAAGCAACCTTCTTTTCAAACTACCGATTTGCCATTGAAACTCCCAAAAATGCAAAAATAATAAACTAAAAAACCATGAAAACAAATTAAGAAAGCATGAAAAAAAAAATCAAAAGAAACATGAAATCAACACTAAAAAAACATGTAATTGAAAATAAAAAAGTATGGAATTTTTTTAAAAGAAACATGAATCAATGCTAAAAAACATGAAATTGACAATAAAAAAGCATGGAAAAAAAATTAAAAGAGCATGAAATCAACACTAAAATAAGCATTAAAATAATATTATAGAAGCATGAAATCGAGACAAAAAGCATGATTTTTAGTGTTAATTTCGTGATGTTTTTAGTGTTTATTTTATGCATCTTTTTTAAAAAAAATAATCATGCTCTTTCATGTTTCTTTTATTTTTTTTATGCTTTTTAGTGTCAATTTCATGCTTTTTTAGTCTCGATTTCATGCTTCTATAATATTGATTCCATGTTTTTTAAATTTTTTTCCATGCTTTTTTTAGTTTCAATTTCATGTTTTTTTAGACCCTAGCAATGGAAAAACCCTTAGGGATTTTATATCTAGTGTCCGGCTTTTGGTTATTTTGGAGTTTATTGTCTAGTTTCATGCTTATTTGCACAAAAGCATAATTAAATATATAAAAAAATATGAAAGAATATCTAAATAAGCGGGTTTTCACGATTCTCATGAATATAATGGTTCTCATAAGAACCCTCCCATATATAGTGGTTTTGGGTGTTATTAGTATTTTCAGAAAACTAGACCCTAGCCTTGGATAAACCCTTAGGGTTTTATATCTAGTGTTCGTGGTGGTTTAGGGTTTAATATTCTCAAAAAGCATAATTTTAATATAAATAAAAGTTTATCAATAAATATTTAAGCATCATATAATAAATATTTAAGCATGAAATTGAAACTAAAAAAACATGAAATCAAAACTAAAAAAAGCATGGAAAAAAAATTAAAAAAGCATAAAATCAAGACTAAAAAAAACATGAAATAAATATTATAGAAGCATGAAATCGAGATTAAAAAAGCATAAAATTAGCACTAAAAAACATGAAAAGGATTAAAAGACGTATGAAATTAACACTAAAAAATCATGAAATTAACAGTAAAAAAGCATGAATTTTTTTTAAAAGAAGCATAAAATCAACACTAAAAAGCACGAAATTAACACTAAAAAAGCAAGAAAAAATTAAAAAAACATAGATTAGAAATTTATAAGTACGTACTAAAATATGAGTTAAAATTATTTATTCATTATTTTGTAATGCATAAATATTTCTAGATACTTATTACATTAAATTTCAATGCTTGTATATAACATTAGTGTTGCTTTAATCCTCAAAAAGAAAAAAATTGCGAGCAAGAAAGAAAATGCACAATTTATGTTTCATGTATATTCATTTAATTTTTCATAGATTTTAATTACTAAGAAGTGAAAAAAAACCCAATAAATTTATTATAGACAACTATTAGCGGAACAATAACTAAGCATATAGTGGCTAGTCTTTTAGAAGTATTAAAATTGTAGAAAGTTTTTTTTTTTTTTTTCCCTGCGAAATGACGAGTTCACGAAAAAAATAAAATAATGGATAGGTTTAAGATTATATTTTTGTTTGTTGAGAAAGATATGGAAAGAAATAGTGGGAATAATATAGGAAGCGTAAATTGTGGGAGGAGAGAGAAACGTGTAAAAAAAATTGACAATAATATCCTTGCTCTTACTTATTATAATAACAAAATCAGTTTAATAAAAAGATGTAATAAAATCTTAACCACACGATTTACTAAAAATAAAGGTGGAGATGGGTTCCTAGTTCTCACCAATAGATTGGTTCCCATATGAACCACTCCCTATATATATATAAAATCAACTCCTTACGGGGAACAAACCAAAAGTGTTCCCCTCCAAAGTACAACTTAATCACCTACAAAATAGAAGTCCGCTCAAGGGGGCATATACAGTAGCGACTCCAGGAATTATAGTTCGGGGTGCAAGAAATAATTACTCCACATTAATACAAGTAATTTTTTTTTTTACAATGAATATATACATAATACTAGTAAAAAAAATTAAAATGAATATAGATATGTAATACTAGTAAAAAAATAAACAAATTTGGGGGTACAGCTGTATCCCCAATGCACCACATTGGAGTCGCCACTAATCAGAAAAAGAATTGGGCTCGACAAAAAATATGCACTAAAATCTTTTGGCTTAGTTTCTTAGTTTGTAACTTATCTTGTGGCTTTTGGTTGTATTAGACTTCATTCCCACCCTCTTATATATATGGGTGCTGCTACTGATTTAGGGAGATGAAAAAGTTATCAATAAAAGTTTGGATTTTTCCCTATTCGCTTCGTGTTCCGGCATTACATTGAATCAACGGAGCTCGTCATTTGTATTCTTGTTCAATTCGCTACGCTACGCTGTATCAAGATCACTTGAATGTAATTAAAATCCTTCGACTCATTGTTTGATCTACAAACATGATCAGGTCTTCTTTCCTTCCGTGGGCGTATTATTGACTCCTCTAACTGGCTTGTAGCATCCGTCTTCAGATTGTGAAGTAAAGACGAGAATCTCCAAACAAGTAATTAAGCTGTCTAACTAGGCTTGCAACAATAACATCTTTTAATTTTATGAAAGAATATAATAAAGTTTTGGAATCCAATCAAAATATATATATGAAAAAATCATGAATTTCTCCTTAACATTATATCCCAACACATATTCATGATTGACAGCGGCGGACCTACGTGGGGGCGAGCGCAGGCTGAAGTCCCCACGGTGGTCGACAAAATCTTTATGTATTATGTGTATATTTCGTCGAAATTTTATGTTTGTACCACGTCGAAGATTTTTTTTTTTTATAGATTAGCCCCCTCGGTGATTTGATCCTGGGTCCGTCCCTGATGATTGATTTGAAATAAAAGATTATATCGAGACCTTAAATTTGATATAAAAATCGTAAAAGCCGGGCAATAAATGAAAAAATTATAATAATTTAAAATTTTACAATTTAAATCATAATTAAAGTACATACAGAGTTAAATATAAATGATGTGTGGATAAACATTTTCATTTAAAAAAATATAATTAGATAGACTAAATAAAAAAGAAGAATTAATATAGCTGGACAGATGGAGTATTATGATCTTTTAAAGAGACTTACAACTGTGGAAATTTAAATTTTTTTGGACTATATATGGTTTAATGGGCGGCTTTAAAGAGTCCCAGTCAATTAGAAATCTACCATTGTAGTTAACCTTATAAATTAGCAATTTTTTAGCTATACTTAATGAAATGTATAATGTAGGGCTCTAGCTATTTTATTGCTCTGCACCATAGGAGTACAACTAATGCTTTATTTTGTAACAAAATCTTAGACGAAATCCAGTTTCAACGCACTCAACTTCAAATACACGCCAAAGAGTCCTGAAATAATTAAATATTTTTATTGGCATTAATTTATTTCATTAACTTCATATGTACGGACAATGGAAAAAAACATTTTAGGCAGTTTTATACCACACTTCTTAAATTTGATGTCTTCCAAAACGTAAAATTACAACCTTTCGTTAAATTTTAGTTTTTTATACGGACTTTAAAATCTGCCTATAAATATGTAATCTTTCAATTGTTTCAGATTTTTGCACACGAGATCCTTTTTTTTTTCTCCCTAATTTCGCAATCTTTCAATTGTCGATTTCGTGTTTATATGGAAGTTGAATGTTGGAAATTATGTCATTCATATATGTAAGGAAATTAGACTCTCTAATAATTCGATAAATCCGACTTCCATATCAATACGAAATCTGACGAATTTAGAAAAAAATTGATCTCACATACAAAAACAGAAACAATTACTCCCTCCGTCTTGCCGAATTCGTCTCATTTCTTTTCGGCACGGAACTTAAGAAGGGAAGGTTAAAGGTGTTTAAGGTGTTTCATTAGTAAAGTTGATAAATGGTTTATCAATTAATCCAATATTTAATTTATTTTTTAATTAATTTTATAATTTTTATTTTTCGATAAATAATTTTTGAAAATTATTGATTTTTTTTTTTAAAATTTTTTTGTAATTTTTTTTTTTTTGGTTCTTCAAAGTCACTGTGAACGAAAAGCAATTAAAACTAAGACAATAAAATTTCTTGAAGCCAAGCAATGAATTCATTAAAAATGATGTGAATCAGGAAAAAATTGAGATTGACGTGCGCTTCGGAGGCGGTGGAGAGTCAAGAAACCCGTCATCGGACCACCACCCGCCACCTGCGAGTCCTCTGCTATGATCTGTTGCAATTGTGGAAGATCTGCGGACATTAACGCATCGATCAGCTTTTCTAGCTGGCGATGGGCTTTTGCTCCGCTCAGCCGTGGAAGAGGAGGGGCGGCGGAGGGATTTCTTTGTAGAGGGACTTTGAATCGACGACGGGCTTTTGCCCTCTTTCATCATTGCAGAGGGGGTGGCGGCGGGTGGTTACCCAACGTGAGGGGCTTGAATCCGGTGACGAATTATTGAGGTTCATAGAGTGAGAGAGAGACAACGAGCAAGTTGAGAGTCGCCGATTAGGGTTCTTAGAGGGAGAGGCGACTGAGAGAGAAAGATGAAGATTCTAGAAATGGGTAGAGATAGATTGTGATAATGGGGGCTAGGGTTTTGCTGAATCGGTGGGATAATAAATTGGGGTGGGTGGGTTTCTTAAATTGGGGGTTATAATTAGGTGCAGTGTAATTATAATTAGGAGTAACTAATGGTACCCTTATTATGTGTTAATTATTTCCTTTTAGGAAATAGGACAAATTGGATGAGATGGCCCAAAAAGGAAAGCAGGACGAATTCGGCGAGACGGAGGGAGTAAAAGATTGTTTATTTATAAATATATTTTAAAGCTTGCGTGAAAAACTAAATTTGCATTTTTGGCAATTTCCCCAAATTAAAGTTTCTCAATCTAACGTAATATATAGGAAAATTTATTCAAAGTTATATAAGTTCCAATAGGATTAGAGCAAGCATAATACCTTAAACTAAAAACAATAGCATAAGTAATAGATTAAACAAAAAAATATTTAAATTCAGTTAAATTTAATAAGAACAGAGATCGTTTGAGTAGTCTATCATGAATTTGATGAGCTTAGGAACGATCCGTAAATTTCATCGTTATTGATGAAATATGAAACTTCACGATCACTTTAAAGACTATTTACTCAAAAAAAAAAAAAAAAAAAAAAAAAACCACTCACTTAAATCAAGCATACATACACCGTTTGTCTCACCTTATTCAAGCTCCAGCTCCGACGATCAATAAAACTTGCTTATTCAAGCAACAAATACAAAAGCCTTACCACGGCATGAATCACATGATTGATTATTTATAAAAAAAAAACGAAAAAAAATCATCCTTACTATATTTACTTTATTTTAGATGATTGTCAGTATTTTCGAAACCAATAACAGTTAAAAAAATTCATAATAAAAAAATAACTGGCTTAAAAAATATTATGGATACTTATCAATTATCCTTTTGATGCAATATGAATATGAAAATGTCGCATGAAAATGCAATGAAGGATCCGAATAGCTCTAAACCGCATAAAGGCTCGGCTCGGCTACAAGGCTCGACATCAGCTCAGCGTTCTTCCCGTGGAAGCCTCCCAACTCCTCGAGAGCCAATTCTTTCAATTTTCCAATTATATTCTCATCAATTAATTCATGAGAATTTTTCATTTCCATCATTCCTCTGAGAGTTCCTTGATAAAGCCCGAAATTCCTCAGCTTCTGAATCTCCTCCTCGGCTGCGCCGCCCAATATGGCTCCACATGCCGCGCCGCAAGCATGCATCTCGCCATATTTTTTCTTGCACACATATTCAATGAAGTCTAAACTCGTATTTCCATCAACAATTTCTTCTTCCCTATGCAGCCCGCTTATCATTCCCTCCGGCCCGCCGGCCCGACTGATCTCTATTATAACTCTCAGAATCCTATCCGGGTCGTCTGTTCGGGCCGGGTCCACTGACCCGGCCAGCAACTCAAACCCGAACGGGACAATCCCGTCTCCGGTGAGGAGCTCGACGTTCGGGCCGTACTTGTGCTGGATTGCGGGCTTGGATACGGGCCTCGACCCGTCGGTTAGAGGGAGGTGCTCGTGGACGTAGGCTGCCGCGTGCACGAGATGGATCGCCGCCGCGGCTGCCATGGCTTGGCTTCGGTCGCCGCCGACGAGCTCGCACGCCGCCAAGCATAGGGCGGAGGCGGCGGTGTCTGGGGCGGCGAAGGTGAGGTGGTGCATGGGCCCGAAAACTGTCTCCGGCGGCCTTATTGTGATGGATTTCTTCAGGTATCTGTCTATGTCGGCCTCGATGGCGGCCCAGTACGGCTGACTTTGGGCGGCGGTGGCGATAGTGGGGAAGGCGGCAGCGGCGGCAGTTGGCATGCAACGCGCGGAAGAAGAACGGCTGAGATCAGATCTTGTTTTGAGAGGGAAACATGTTTTGGAGTTGATATGGGAGAGATTAATGGCCATTTTGATTGAGGCAAAATGGAGTGGTTTTTGTGGATGAACTGCTGAGGCCAATGCCATATTTAAAGAAGAGAATGGTACTAGGGGTAGGGGCGATGAGCTTCGATTCAAATCATCTATTGCAATATTGTTTCTATATTAAACCAGTCATTTTTTGTTTGTTTTTAATTATTGCTGGTTTTGAAAACATTATGCACATGTATCAATCGATTATATTTATTGATGCAATATGAGATGTCATACTGATAAAATTGCAATAGAGGATCTGAATCGAGTGAGCTCGGATCTGGGTTTTATATTTTATCTTGGTTTAATATAGCACATTATCGTTCACGTGTATTTGGAGGTATAGATCAACATATGTGAATTATACACTTTAAGTTTTTTTTTTTAGTAGATGTGTAGTAATAATGTGGGAATAAGAGTTGAATAAAAGTTTTGGTAGGGAAGGAGGTCCCGTTGGGGTATGCTAGTTCGGAATATATTATTCATTTATGTTGTGGAGTCTAATCAATATTCTTGAGAATGAATAGTGTTGGCGGACGATTACAACACTACAATACAATTTATTACTTCTTGCCTAATTTGTAGAGAAATTAAGAGTGTCGCGCCGCTTGCGGATGTTTTACTTCATATTCTTGAAATTGTGTAAATTCTTGCAAGTAAAAATAAATAAGTAAACAAGTCACTTGACTAGATTATTAGGTTACTGGTCTGACTGGTCAATTGGTCAGTTCGCGGTTAACCGGTCGAACCGGCCATTCTAGTCCGGCTTTCAAAACATTGACTCTAACTATCAGGGGCGGACCCACCCACGGGCAGTGGGGAGCGGCGGCTCCCTCCAACTTTTTTTTATCTTATAACTATTTTTTTATTATTCGCCATACAATTTTGTTGTGGCTCCCTCACTAATTGGCTAGGATGCAAGATGTGGATAAAAATAGAATGAATGAAAAGATTTTTGAGAAACATAATAGCTTCAAGAAGTTAAAATAAGTTGAAATGGAACAAAAAATAATTATTCAAAACCAAAAAATTATGAAGAACAATAGAGCTCCCCAAAGAAAAAAATTATGGGTCCGCCCTGCTAACTATCTTGAGTTTGAGTGTGAATGTGAGTGTGTACTAAAAAAAATTAGAAAAGAAGAATAAAACTGGGTTGTTGTTATGCATCAACAAGCACCGTGACCACCACCAACCACCATAGCCACCAAGAAGACCATGGCATCGAAAGTCTAGACGATGTTGTGCAATTGTCCACGCCATCGTATTTATCAATGACATATTTTTATAACCGACAAAGATGGTGAAAGTGATATAGAGGAAGAAAACTACGATGGTCGCATGATTTGGGATAGAGATAATAGAGATGTAGTGAAAGAATACATCATTTTAAATTTGCCATATCAATTTGATTTGGAGGAAAAAAAAAAGTTTATGGTACAAAATCAAATAAATTCAAATCTATGTATTATGAGATGAGTATTTAAAAGTCATGTGTAAAATCGAAATGCATGTAATGTTCATGTATTTTATGAGATAAATAAAAGGTCATGTGCAAAATAGAAAAAATGCAAAGTTCGTGTAGTTTGGGAATATTAATATATTTTAACAATACCTTAAAAATCAACATCTACCTTATTCATAATTCTCAAAATTGAGAACATTTTCATCAACTTGAATCTCGTAATATTTTTGAAAAACACAACTATATTATGGATTTATAAAACGTATGGTGTTGGTATTTTGGATATCACCTTTCAACTTTTTTCTTAGCGTACCCCATATAATTATATAAATGGCCAACTTCTTAAATTAAAAGGTCAAAAAAAAAAAAAAAAAAAGGTTTAAAAGGCCAACTTTCACCATTATGGGAAAAGCTAATTAAAAGCTGCCAAATTGTTTGATTTGCAATGTGTTTAGCTTACTTATATGTTCTGCAAGAGCTAATTTTCGACACATTATAAGTTAGATGAATCACCTATTTCATGCAAATGATACCTAAAATAAATAATTAGGCTCCCTCCAATCAAGAGGTCGAGAGTTCGAGTCTCCTCGGATGCGTGTGTGGGTATGTCAGTGTTGTGTTTGCCTGATAAAAAATAAATAAAATAATAATTAGGCTGATATTAACCAGTAGGAAGAGCATGAAAAAATACTTAGTTTCTTCTTACCTGTTTATTATACTACCTGAGATTACGTGCGTAATTTTGTTATTTATTTTTATTTTTTATTTTTTTTCTAAAAATAAGGTAAATATGAGATAACCTAAATTTGTATTTAGGCTATTCGATACATACTATTTTGATGGAAATTGGGTAGTCAAAATTTAAGTATGTAATGAACAATTAAAATTTCAAATAATATAGGAGTAAATAAATAATTACGGTGAAGGGAAATATAAAGTGACAAGTGTAATAAGGACTTCTATATAAATCACGAATAATAGTTAAAACTATAATGTTAATACAAAATTCACATTAAATCTTTTCTTATTTGATTTTGATGAATGATGATCATTTCTTCTTCTTGCATTTAGACATAAGTTTGTCCAACGTCTTATCATCATTACTTGGATTATATATCATTACAATCTCAAACCCTTTGTTTTACTATTCTTCTTTTTTATCTTTAATTTCATGGAATTCTTATGAACTTGAGTTCAAACTCTAGATTCAATAATCAAAATGATTTAAGTATTTGAGGTATGAATGATCTTCACGTCCCATCCAATACAATCAATATAAAATTAGAGAAGCAACTTACCAAATCACACGTGATAAAAGAGAATGAAATGAGAGACACATAATTTGCAAAAAAAATTTGATTTGAGTGAAATGAGAGACTCGAATATGAAATTGAGAGTTTAGAACACTCAGAGCCCAAAAGTGGGCTCTCTCCTACTTTTCCGGTGGAGAGAGCTCACTCTCAACCCAATGCACGGGGTTCTTTTTCGAGCTCTATTCGATTTTTATTTTATTTTTTTATCTTTTTTTATTAAAAATTTATTTTTTAATGGTTTTTATTTTGATTTTTTATTTCAATTTCGATTTTTGTTTCGATTTCTATTTGGATTTTTTTTTAAATTTATTTTTTTATTCATTCAATTTATTTCTAAAATAAATATTTGAAACTAATTTAATTTATTGAATTCAAATAGTAGACATTACATAAAATTTAAAAAAAAAAATAACATAAATTCAAATCAAGCTCTTCAACGTGGCCAAGAGCACATGATGTTCTTCCAATTTCTTCGGCAACATTTCGTTCGTATCCATCGCCTTGGCCTTCTGGTAATTCCTTATCCGCTTTGACCGTTGGTAAGCAGTCTTATCCTTTGCCCACTCTACAAAGGATTGATTTGCTTCGGTTGTTGTTTGGACCAACGAGACATAGTTTTCCTCGGGGACGCCTTCTAGTTGAACACTTGATGTCGCTTCCCCCTTTGTTGTGAGCTTGGCCCTTCCCTTGCTTTGTCTCGGATCGACTTGAGTTGGATGACCCATCAACACCCTTGTGGCGCTTATCAGAATCACTCGTGGGGAGAACTTCTTCCCGATGAGCTAAAATTTGGGAAGCACGTGCAAGGTTTTCCATGCTTCTTTCAACTTGAAGTACTGCTTATTGTTGTTGTCGTAGTACAAATTATTTGCAGCGCCGTATATGTCCTCGTGGGAGGATCCGCTCGACCATTCCCTCTTCACATGGCAGTAGTAGCCGTTGAATTCTCGGATTTTTGCTTGCACTCTTTCGAATTGCGATTTGAGCATTTTGCCGTCCCTCGGGATCGCCTTTTTTGATTGTATACTTCTTCTATCTGCTTTCAAAGTTGGTTATTTGTTTGGTCTCTTCCCTTAGACATGTCTTGAGACGCGGTTGACCAAGCCCACGCGAGACACTCCATTTCTTCGGGGGTGTACTGAGTAGGCGGCTTACTTGCCGGAGTGCTGTCGCCTTCGTCATTGGTCTCAGCCTTCGCCTTCGCCTTGCCTTTCCTTTATACCTCATTCTTCCCTTTCTTCAGGGTAGGGGCGGGAATATTAGAGACACTCTCGAATGAGGCAGCGAGATTCATCAATACCAATCTTTGAGTTGCAAAGCGAGCTTGATCGGAATTAGGGGGGGGGGAGGGGTTAGAAATTGACTGAAACCTTGACTATCGGGCGGAGAGTAAGGTCGATAGCCTTCGCCGGAATGTCCCATGAATGGTGTCGGGGGGTTGGCATATGCACCAAAACTGAGCTTTGGAGTTGGAGGCGGGATATCTTCCGGATTTTTTGGAGGAGGCGGCGGCGGCGGGGCATAGTTGACGGAATAATTTCTAAACTAATTGTTAAATTAGTTCTCCAATGGGTCTCCCTTTTTTTTTCTTGAATTTGATGTAGAATTACAAAAATTTAAAGAGAAATATGAGGAAGAAAGTGAATAAATGGGAGTGAAGAAGATGAAGAATGAGCATGAATTTATAGGAGTGGAGTGGCAATTTAGCCGTTGCCTCCCAATGTGTTACACGCCGCCCTTTTGGCCGTGCTTGGCCTTAAGCGTGGGCGGGTGTAACTCACGGGGCGCATGCAAGATGCACTCTGATATGATAATGGCCAACAATAGTTTCGCCCCTTGAGTATATTGAGAATGTGGGGAAGACGTTGAGCAACGAGAAGGGATGTCCGATGAGAGGCGGACAAATTAGTTGGGTGCTGATGCCATTCCCCTGATGAGCCCGATGGCAGGGCGAAACCAGTTGTTGTCCATGAGTCCCCGAGAATGGGGACGCCCCAAGAGTGGGGAAGTTGAAAGCATGGTGAGAAGCCTAACTCTAGGCTTGGCCTGACAGCAATATCTATCCTGAAATAACGGCTGCGTTGAATGAATTTGGGAGTCTTCCGGATGAAGGTGGACGTTTGAAATATCTCACACATTATCTACAGAATCACATAGCAATAGTTGGGAAGAGACAGCAGGGTTTATACTCAGAGTTATTCCAAAAGCGACAAAAGCAAATCAAGATCGAAGGTGTGACCCTTGATCTCATCAATGAAGCTGCTGAAAAGACGAAGGGCTTTTCTTGGGAGGAAATCGCCAAGCTTATGGTTAAAGTTCAAGCAGCGGCATATGCTAGTGAAGATGACGTGTTGGATGCGACGCTTTTTCAGAAAGTCCTAGATGATGAAGTTGCTATCAAGAGAGGAAGAAATGAAGTTTCTACTAATTAGTGTCTGAAGCCATTTTGTTAACTTTTTGCCTTATTGTAGTTGGTGGATCGAGTAGAAATGTATATTTTTGTTCATAATGTTCTGTTCCAATGTGGCTGCTAATGGCATAAAACTTCCCCACATAAATTCATTTGTTTCATGTGTGAGTTAATCCTAGTATGTCACTGTTTATAATCTATCAAAAGGTCCTCACAGAATATCCAGAGCCTAAAATGACCACTAAGCAGCAAACTTCTTCATTAGGGGAGACCTTCCAGGAGTTGGTGAAAAGGTTGGACGATGGTATTCCCTATCTCAACCTTCTTTTCATTCACTTTGGCTTGCTGGGCATCAGTCATAAGCTGTAATTATGACTGTCGTTCCAAGAAATTTCTATTTCTTATTAGCTCCCAAGTTTATTTTCCTTTAGGGAGGAAGAAATAGACTAATGTACCACCATTTGTCTGTCTGAGTATGTGTGCAGTGTGCTCTGGAGCCCTACTACTTTGCATTATACTGATGATTATGCTCGTAACTTAGGCACCAAATAGCATGAAATAAGTTATTTGTTGAGGCATACTCTGTATAATAAAATAAAGCATTAACAATTGTCTCTCATTATGTTTACAGCTTTTCATAGCTTTGATGAAGGCCCTCATCCGGTTACCTTACAGAGGCTTTGTAATGCACTCTATCCTTTTTGTGCTGACCAATATCTATCCTTGGCCTCCGTTCCATTTATAGAGTATCAGTTAGTTTTTCACTCTTGGCCCCATTCCAAGTCTTCATTCATGTTTTCTCTCAATTGTTATTTTTTCGTTACGATTTTCAAACAGATCTTATTGTCTACAAGAAGTATCCACCCTAAGTTGTTGAAGCTCTCTTTGGCACTAGATAAGGTTTTTATTTTACCACTCTTAGGACAACCACTTTGTCGCCGGCCAAGCCTAGAGTTATACTTCTCACGCATGCTTTCAACTTCCCTACTATTGGGGCTTCCCCATTCTCGGGGACTCATGGACAACAACTGGTTTCGTCCTGCCATCGGGCTCATCAGGGGAACGGCATAAGCACCTAACCAGTTTGTCGGCCTCTCATCGGACATCCCTTCTCGTTGCTCAATGCCTTCCCCACATTCTCAATATACTTAAGGGGTGAAACTATTATTGGCCATCGTCATATCATAGTGCATCTTGCATGCGCCCCGCGAGTTACACCCGCCCACGCTTTATGGCCAAGCATGATCAAAAGGGCGGCGTGTAACTGATGGAACCGCTGCTCGAAAGCGATCATTTTTCCCACTAGATCTTCGAATTGAATGTGATAATTTAAATGCAAATACATCATACATTTGAGTTTAGAGAGTTATACCTTCGTAGTTGCAGATGGAGTAATCTACAGATCTAGATTATTGGGATGTGATCCCTTTCCTCGAAGTTCTCCGACTATCTGGGCGTCTCGGAACTTTGGAACTCGGAACTCCCTCTGCACTCTTGAAAAACAGTGCCTCACCCTTCTGCATAAGCTTAGGTTTTTTTAGAATTTTCTCCTCCTTATTTATAGGAGGAGGAGGCGCCTCTTTTTCCTTCTCCACTAAGATACGAGCTTTAATTAATAAAGTCCGGTTTAGTTAATAATTACTGAAACAAATTCTAATTAAATAATAATTAGAATTAATCCTAATTATTATAAGGAAAGAATTATATCTAAATATTAAATTAATTATCTAATTTCTTAATTAAGAATGAATCTTAATTAATTAGATATTAATTTATTCATATTACATATTTAACCAGAGTGCAATTATTGAGCCCAGATAGATACCAAAAGAGGAAATAGGCACCCCCTACATTACTGTAGGTGCCACATTATGGACTCAAGCCCATAATGCCTCTTTTCAGTCCAAAACTGATATCCCTCAATAATACCTTGAATTCCTTTCTTGAAGAGCTCTTGGGCCATCCCAGGGATCTATGTACCAGACAGAGTTTAGCCTTACCTAATGAAATAATTCCATGATCAACCCAGAACATTTATTCTATTAGAGTTGTGATGCATTCCACTAAAGAATCACAACTGAATCACTGCTCTGTCACAATTTGTAGATTGGGGATGATACTTTATTTAGAGCTATCCCCGTGTTCTATTATCTTCGATATAATTCTTGTGATAATTGATTGACTTTTTAAACTTTTTTAATAGTATTTTTTAGCAGCTTCAATAATAACATAAATTTGAATTGTTAATTATGCCAACTTAAGTTCACATTGTAGTTTGATTATAGAAGATTATGCATAAGTTGTGTTAATCTACACTATCAAAATAATTGGCCAAGTAATTGCATACCATTTAGTTTTTACATTATTGTCTAAAGATATATAGTTACAAATATTTTGTTAAAGTTAAAAATTAAAAATATTCCACTCTTACAGATTTTGTTCATTCATAACATATTGTTCTTTCGTTTTGGAGAATAAGATAAATGATAAATTATACGTGCAACACAAGTATATAATCAGTATTTTAAACTAAGGCATCATTTTATATAACATTATCTTTTCCTTTTCTTAATCGTAACAAAGTCAAGTCATTTTGATTCTCTAATACATCTTTGTCTTTCTTAGCTACATCCGTCCATCCATTCATAGCCAAAAATCCTAATCATCGTAGAGCTTGATGTAAAATTTCACCATGGCTGCCAACAACGGTGCACAGCAGAGGTGGCTTCCGAAGCGCATAATCCTGCTCCGGCACGGCGAGAGCAAGGATAACGATGGCTGCGGCATTTCCCCCGGCCACAACACCCCTCTCACTCCGCGAGGGGCGGAGCAGGCGGAACGAGCAGGCACCTTAATCAGAGATCTCTTAGACTCCAGCAGCTCCTCGTTTCCGATCTGATGGAACTGCTGCTTGAAAGTATTCCTTTTTCCCACAGGATCTTCGAATTGGATGTGATAATTTAAATGTAACTAAATCATATAATCGAGTTTAGAATGTTATACCTCAGATCTGTGCCGGCGGAGTAATCTACAGGTCTAGATTACTGAGGTGTGATCCCTTTCCTCGAAGTTCTTCGACTGTGTGGGCGTCTAGGAACTTTGGAACCAGGAACTCTCCCTCTGCAGTAGTAGGCGCCGATTCTCAATTCTGCAACACTTAAGTTTTGAGAATCTCCTCCTTATTTATAAGGGGAGTAGGCGCCTATTTCCTTGTCCACTAAGTCACGGGCTATAATTAATTAAAGCCCGGTTTAGTTAATAATTACTGGAATAAATTCTAATTAAATATAATTAGAATTAATCCTAACTATTATAAGGAAAATAATATATATAATTATTAAATTAATTATCTAATTCTTTAATTAAGAATAAATCTTAATTAATTAGATATTAATTTATTCCATAATTATATAATTAACCAGAGTACAATTATTGAGATCAGATGGACACCAGAAGAGGAAACTGGCGTCTCCTACACAACAGTAGGTGCCACATTACTGGGCTCAAGCCCATAATGCCTCTTTTCAGTCCAAAACTAATATCCCTCAATAATACCTTGAATTCCTTTCCTGAAGAGCTCTTAGGCCACCCCAGGGATCTATGTACCAGACAGAGTTTAGCCTTACCTAATGAAATAACCATGATCAACCCAGAACATTTATTTCATTAGAGATGTGATGCATTCCACTAAAGAATCACAACTGAATCACCGCTCTGTCCCAATTTATAGATTGGGGCTGATACTTTATTTAGAGTTATCCCTGTGTTTAATGACCCCGATATCCATTAATTAATTAGAGTTCCTCTGACTGCTCATAATTAATTAACCTCTTATTCTCCTCAAGTAGTACCCGTTCACCCCTTATTATTATACCCGAACTTAATCAGCATGCATGACTTGGTATAATAAACCTTGTGAACTTGCTGAGGGGATATCTCTCAACCTAATACGGACACGGTGTCTCGATAAAACTAATTAGACATACTATGTGCCCTCATGTTACCCAAGAGGCAAGTCATCAGGGATGCTGCGATAGACCCTTAGCTATACAAGTCAAAGTAACAGTGAACAACACATATATCTCTAATAACATATCGAGATTAAGATCATATCTCTAAATCCCGAGATCTCTAGTTCTTCACCTATTGCTAGGGTTAGTATCAGAAGAACCTTATCTCACTCGATCATGTCAATACGTTCCACCGTACCAACATAACTAGCAACTGAGACCCGCCACTACCGTCATGTTGCAGTCTAAACCGATAGCTTTCCCGAGCTATCTCGACTGTGACACTATTTATATCTCATAATTATTACCGAACGCTGCGTGATCTCCCCGACACCCGAGCCATCCACGTGTTCTAAAATATGAGATATTGGGCTTATTCTTATTAATATATTTATTCAGATAGGTGATTGTAAATAGTGGAATACATGTCATATACACTAAAATACGTTTTTGCTTTAGCTATACACAACAGCCCCAACAGTAACATCCTTCCTCACTAGATGAGTGGGCGTCCCCAGACATGTCGTGCGCCCGTAGGAACTCTTATTCCTTCACGAGCCTCTACCAGCCCTCTCGGTAGCAGCTTGTGAACAAATATATACATTTCTACTCGATCCACCAACTACAATAAGGCAAAAAGTTAACAAAATGGCTTCAGACATTAATATTGTAAGTAGGAACTTCATTTCTTCCTCTCTTGATAGCAACTTCATCATCTATGACTTTCTGAAAAAGCGTCGCATCCAACACGTCGTCTTCACTAGCATATGCCGCTGCTTGAACTTTAACCATAAGCTTGGTGATTTCCTCCAAAGAAAAGCCCTTCATCTTTTTAGCAGCTTCATTGATGAGATCAAGGGTCACGCCTTTGATCTTGATTTTCTTTAGTCACTTTTGGAATAACTCTGAGTATAAACCCTGCTGTCTCTTCCCAACTATTGCTATGTGATTCTGTAGATAATGTGTGAGAAATTTCAAACGTCCACCTTCACCTGGAAGACTCCCAAATTCATTCAACGCAGCCGTTATTTCAGGATAGATATTGCTGTCAGGCCAAGCCTAGAGTTAGGCTTCTCACCATGCTTTCAACTTCCCCACTCTTGGGGCGTCCCCATTCTCGGGGACTCATGGACAACAACTGGTTTCGCCCTGCCATCGGGCTCATCAGGGGAATGGCATCAACACCCAACTAATTTGTCCGCCTCTCATCGGACATCCCTTCTCGTTGCTCAACGTCTTCCCCACATTCTCAATATACTCAAGGGGCGAAACTATTATTGGCCATTATCATATCAGAGTGCATCTTGCATGCGCCCCGTGAGTTACACCCGCCCACGCTTAAGGCCAAGCATGGTCAAAATGGCGGCGTGTAACACAACGGCTACAATTTGAATTTTAATTTTTTATCGTCGAAAAATCAAATTTAAAAAAAAATTGATGGCTGACATCATAATGATGTTATCGTGGGGACTTGATCTCGGTATACTACAATGAGATTTGGGGGAGGGAGCCCGGGCTCCCCAACACGTCCTCGGGCTCGCTCTTGTCGAAGAGAGCACCGAGCCCAGTACGTTGGGGATGCTATTATAGAGCTTATCTTTTTTCATGAGCTTAATTAAAACACTGTGGCTGAAGCGATTAGCGTGCCGAGCACAGTAATTACCAAATAATAGACGTAGGACCCGCACCAAAAATCACATTAAAAAAAATAAAAAGTCAACCATCGTGATCCCCTCCGTCATCAAGGCGTGTCGCCGGCGTTTCATCTTTCTCAAAGTGAGGGCCAAAGAAAGTGTGAAACCAGAGAAACTCCTCCGCCTTCCTCACCGAAGCTCTAAGCTCCTGTTCCACTATCATCTCCGCCGACAGCCCCCACCCCCTCAGCTTTGCCACATCATGATGCACGGCCAGGTTGTACTCTCTGCCCTTCCTCAACTGCATAATCCTAAACTCGTAGTTCTTAGAGTTCTTGAGCAGCTCAAACTGACCCACTGTCCACTTGAACCACCGCATCAGAAATATCCTAATCGCCACCCCATGCGACATGATTACTAGATTTAACTCATCGTCTCTATCGTGCGGGAACCTCTGCATGTCTATGTCCCTCCACATCGATTCCATAAAACCTGCATCCATTTTTTTAATTTTTTAATTTAATTTCCCGATAAATCAAATCGGATCCGATCCAGATCCAGATCCTATCCTTATGCAATTAAATTTGAATTTGACTTACTGGAGACGCGATCGTACACATCAGCGCCGGATTCGCCCTCGGGGAAGCGGAAGAAGAATCGGCCGAATTTTGTTGCGGATTTCCTTGAGTTGCTTCATGTTTTGCGCGTCTTGGAAATTGCCAAAATCCTGCTCACGCACTCTGCACTCCTTTCTCACTCTGATGAGTTTTCTCCTGGGCAGGGTGCGGCCCATCTCTTTGAGCGTGGATCTGGTGCATTCGTAAGAGGAGACGTAGACGTAGATCTTGTTGGGGTTGTTGTATATAGCTAAAGCAAAAACGTGTTTTAGTATATATGACATGTATTCCACTGGTAACAATCACCTATCTGAATAAATATATTAATGAGAATAAGCCCTATATCTAATGTTTTAGAACACGTGGACGGCTCGGTAATCAGGGAGATCACTCAGCGTTCGACAATAATTATGAGATATAAACAGTGTCACAGTCGAGATAGCTTGGGAAAACTATCGGTTTAGACTGCAACATAACGGTAGTGGCAGGTCTCAGTCGCTAGTTATGTTGGTACGGTGGAACGTATTGACATGATCGAGTGAGATAAGGTTCTTCTGATACTGACCCTAGCAATAGGTGAAGAACTAGAGATCTCGGGATTTAGAGATATGATCTTAACCTCGATATACTATTAGAGATATATGTGTTGTTCACTGTTACTTTGACTTGTATAGCTAAGGGTCTATCGCAGCATCCCTGATGACTTGCATCTTGGGTAACATGAGGGCACATAGTATGTCTAATTAGTTATATCGAGACACCGTGTCCATATTAGGTTGAGAGATATCCCCTCAGGGAGTTCAAAAGGTTTATTATACCAAGTCATGCATGTTGATTAAGTTCAGGTATAATAATAAGGGGTGAACGGGTACTACTTGAGGAGAATAAGAGGTTAATTAATTATGAGCAGTTAGAGGAACTCTAATTAATTAATGGATGCCGGGGTCATTAAACACGGGGATAGCTCTAAATAAAGTATCAGTCCCAATCTACAAATTGGGACAGAGCGGTGATTCAGTTGTGATTCTTTAGTGGAATGCATCACATCTCTAATGAAATAAATGTTCTGGGTTGATCATGGTTATTTCATTAGGTAAGGCTAAACTCTGTCTGGTACATAGATCCCTGGGGTGGCCTAAGAGCTCTTCTGGAAAGGAATTCAAGGTATTATTGAGGGATATCAGTTTTGGACTGAAAAGAGGCATTATGGGCTTGAGCCCAGTAATGTGGCACCTACTGTTGTGTAGGAGACGCCAGTTTCCTCTTCTGGTGTCCATCTGATCTCAATAATTGTACTCTGGTTAATTATATAATTATGGAATAAATTAATATCTAATTAATTAAGATTTATTCTTAATTAAAGAATTAGATAATTAATTTAATAATTATATATATTATTTTCCTTATAATAGTTAGGATTAATTCTAATTATATTTAATTAGAATTTATTCCAGTAATTATTAATTAAACCGGGCTTTAATTAATTAAAGCCCGTGACTTAGTGGACAAGGAAATAGGCGCCTACTCCCCTTATAAATAAGGAGGAGATTCTCAAAACCTAAGTGTTGCAGAATTGAGAATCGGCGCCTACTACTGCAGAGGGAGAGTTCCTGGTTCCAAAGTTCCTAGACGCCCACACAGTCGAAGAACTTCGAGGAAAGGGATCACACCTCAGTAATCTAGACCTGTAGATTACTCCGTCGGCACAGATCTGAGGTATAACATTCTAAACTCGATTATATGATTTAGTTACATTTAAATTATCACATCCAATTCGAAGATCCTGTGGGAAAAAGGAATACTTTCAAGCAGCAGTTCCATCAGATCTTCCACGAGGAGCTGCTGGAGTCTAAGAGATCTCTGATTAAGGTGCCTGCTCGTTCCGCCTGCTCCGCCCCTCGCGGAGTGAGAGGGGTGCTGTGGCCGGGGGAAATGCCGTAGCCATCGTTATCCTTGCTCTCGCCGTGCCGGAGCAGGATTATGCGCTTCGGAAGCCACCTCTGCTGTGCACCGTTGTTGGCAGCCATGGTGAAATTTTACGTCAAGCTCTACGATGATTAGGATTTTTGGCTATGAATGGATGGACGGATGTAGCTAAGAAAGACAAAGATGTATTAGAAAATCAAAATGACTTGACTTTGTTACGATTAAGAAAAGGAAAAGATAATGTTATATAAAATGATGCCTTAGTTTAAAATACTGATTATATACTTGTGTTGCACGTATAATTTATCATTTATCTTATTCTCCAAAACGAAAGAACAATATATTATGAATGAACAAAATCTGTAAGAGTGGAATATTTTTAATTTTTAACTTTAACAAAATATTTGTAACTATATATCTTTAGACAATAATGTAAAAACTAAATGGTATGCAATTACTTGGCCAATTATTTTGATAGTGTAGATTAACACAACTTATGCATAATCTTCTATAATCAAACTACAATGTGAACTTAAGTTGGCATAATTAACAATTCAAATTTATGTTATTATTGAAGCTGCTAAAAAATACTACTAAAAAAGTTTAAAAAGTCAATCAATTATCACAAGAATTATATCGAAGATAATAGAACAAAAGTGTAATGTGCCAAGAATGAAGTACTACCTCCGTACTCCATTTAGTGACCTTCTTTTTTCAGCATGTGTGGCACGCGTTTCCACACTTATCATTGATGAGTTTTAAAATGAATTTTTGAAATATTCTATCTTTTACGGGATATTGCAACACTTGTAGTATCCCGTAAAAGAAAGTATACTTCGAAAATTCATTTTAAAACTCATCAACGATAAGCGTGGAAACGCGTGCCACACATGCTGAAAAAAGAGGGTCACTAAATAGAGGACGGAGGGAGTATATATTTTGTCATGAAAATCTATATCTATATTATTATATATATTAAAATAAAATCACCGTGCATGAAAAATTCCCGCCCAAATGCTTTTATCCTGCCTAAATTGCATGAATTGTCTACTAAGTGCATGCTACACGCTGATCAATGACATCTGACTTTTTATTTGCTCTAACAAGTTAATTTAAACATTGAAAATTGTGAAATATTTTTACTAATAAATACAACCACTATCTTTTACAAATAACCGTGCACTCTACTTTTTGAGAATGTAATTTTCTACTCATCTTCTATGTAATGTAGCGTCCAATCCCATTCTTTTTTTTGCCCTTTTGAATAATAATGTATAAACATTTAAAAAATATTAACATAAGTGATGTACCAATAATAATTCGTTGGGCTATTCTTTAACAATTGGAACAATGAATTAAATAAATTCAAAGTAATTATACTCCGTATTACCTAACTATGACGTAATATAATTTATCATTTTATGAACTTTGACTACATTGAATAATTTAATATAGGTAGTCATATGGAGAGTTCAAATTAGTATGTGATGGCAGTGAGCCAGTCATGTCGTTACTGTTGAAGATAATAATCATATGGTATTAATATGTGAGATTTGTTGTTTTTAGTTTTATATAATTGCAGTTTTTTTTTATTAATCTGTGTTTTTTTTTGTTCGTCAAATCTATCGAGACCATAATTTAGAAAATTTTATAGTGACCATTCGGCCAAGTTAGATATAGAATAATTAACGATTTTTTTTTTTAATTTATTGAATGAAATGAATCATTTTTCAAATGATAGGTTTTGTGTTGATACATTATTGCATGCGGTTTGAAGAATTCGAGGCGAATCTCATGTAGATATAGAAATATTCCTCTACCCACCATAAAGTACTTAGTGTTTTTCTATTTCAGGACTCCTCAAAAGAAAAATATGAGTTAATTCTAGCGGTACTAATAGAGTATTGTACAATTAGTACACATGTAAAATTGCAAACGTGAATTAGAAATTTGTAGTATGTAGCAAGTGAGTTAAAAGTTTAAACTAATTTTATAAAAAATATATAAATATACGAACATGAAGTGAAGAAATAATCATATATTCCTAAGATATGTGTGTTTATTTTTTCTATTCACTTCATATCTTCTCCTAAATAATCATGCTTGAATGACGTAGGTCGAATAAATAAGACGAAGAAAGTATATCTAAGACCGCGCAAAGCGCGGGCGTAACTCTAGTATATATTAAAACAAAATATTTTCCCTCCTAAACTATTGCTTTTACCGCCTAAACTTGCATGTCCCATGCAAAAGTGAATTTCTTATTTTATTTTTACTACCATCATCACCATATCTTTCTTTGTCTTGAGAAGCTGCAATGCCTTTTTTTTTTCTTTTTTTTTCTTATCATGGACCATTATTCAATGCAACCAAAAATCTTCTGAATAGAGAAATGGTATGCTACTCCCTCTTTGGTGGCACCTTTGTGGGCATCATCGTCGTTTTATCATTTTGACATTACTTTATTCGATTTTTTCGATTGTTTTATATTCTAGTACTTTAGAAATTAATTTAGAAATCATAAAATTTTAAAATAATTAAAAATCAAAACTCGATTTGTTTTATTACTCATTTTTTGAAGTTGAAAATAATAAATAATAAATTGAGCTTTGATTTTTTAGATTTTATGATTTTTAAGGTACTAGAATATAAAACAATCGAAAAAATCGAACAAAGTAATGTCAAAGTGATAAAACGGCGATGGTGCCCACGAGGTGCCCACCAAAGAGGAGGTAGCATATCATTTCTCCTTCTCAATAATGTACCGACTTTTTATTTGCATATATATTTGGATATAACAATGGCAGAAATCATGATTTACACAAATATAATAGGTACACACTTGGGTCAGCCAGAGGCACCGTGCGGACGGCTAAAATACTGACACTTTTATTCGTATAGGTTAGCACTTTTCTGTATAAAGATTGACACTTTTAAAAATTAGCATTTTATTTATTCGTAAAATAATTATGTTAAAGATTGACACTTTTATTCGTATAGATTATCACTTTTCTATATAAAGATTGACACTTTGATCCGGCCACACTATGTGGCTGACCTCACCCAAGTTTTTGTCAATATAATATGTTTAGTTTTTTTTTTCTTTTTTTTATTCATATATGTATTATTTTAGATTTGCAAATGATTTGACTATAAATCATTCCATTATTACGTCATAGTATCGTTTAATTCTATAGAATGTTTTGGGTTAAGGGTTAACTTTCAATTTGCATTCACAAATTTTTGTTCAAAAAATTACACATATACACAAAAGTGTAATACTATAAACATGTGAATTAGTCTTAAATATATACAAAACCGAGATTTCACCTATGCACATGAAAATTTGAATTTGATCATTACCCGCAATTTGTTACTTTAAATTTTTACACTTTATCTCAATTATTTTAACTAATAAATTTTACAGTTATCAGCCAAACAAAATTACATGAAATAACATGCAGAACTATGAATTCTCTTTTAGTTTGATATAGTAGAATATAAGGTACCGGTTTATCAGAATGATAAAACTTGATATCACTATATTTAATTATATAGTGTATATATATATAATTGGGTGAACTTTAGATATACCCTAAAATTATAAGAGTATAACTTTTATACCCTATATTATAAAACTATAAGTTTTATACCCTATTTCTAAGG
Organism: Mentha longifolia; assembly: GCA_001642375.2. Classification (NCBI taxonomy): domain Eukaryota; kingdom Viridiplantae; phylum Streptophyta; class Magnoliopsida; order Lamiales; family Lamiaceae; genus Mentha; species Mentha longifolia. Next base: position 23,071,918 of record CM038119.1, read on the forward strand.
AAAAGTCCAAAAAATCCTTACTATTGGGCCCACTATCTTTAAGATTAATAATAAAACAAAAAACAATAATGGGGCCCACTAAAACCTAAAGAAACAAACAAAATCCTTCTCTCTCTCACGTCTCTCTCTACACGCCCAATTTCCCTTGTGACCGTGTAAACCCAAACCCCCCCCCAAAAAAAAAACCGTTGAAGCTATAATTCAAAAAAAAAACTGAAAATGGCGCATAGTGATAATGATTCCGGCAATGAAGGAACTTCCAACCGGCGTCGAGTGCCGACACGAGAAGAAAGGGAGAATCTTCCTTACCCGCCGGATCCGGTGAGCATTTCACCGGACTGAAATTTGATTTTTATTGCCGTTTTTTTTAGATTTGAAGCATGTTATTCGTTTTGTACTTGTTAGGATATATAATAATGTGTTTACATGCCTTAAATGTTGATTTACTTCGTATTGGTGATGATTTACACGTTAATAGCATGAATTGAAATTTCTGAATTTCAGTTGTTTACAATTACACGGTTGAGTTCTAATTTTAACCGTGTACACGGTTAAAATTAGAAGTCAACCGTGTAACTGTTGACTTTTTGGTGTTGACCACTTACACGGTTGATTTAGAATTTTAACCGTGTACACGGTTAAAATTAGAAGTCAACCGTGTAACTGCTGACTTTTTGGTGTTGACCACTTACACGGTTGATTTAGAATTTTAACCGTGTACACGGTTAAAATTCTAACTCAACCGTGTACACGGTTAAAATTCTAACTCAACCGTGTAGTGACAGAAATATTTGTAATTTTCTGTTTTTTTAGGTTTTTCGTCCGAAACTAATGAATCCTTTGACATATCTTTTGCAGCCGAGATACGCTTGGTATAGGCCTCGTATGCAAGGGTTTCCGGCACGATTAAATTTATACGTTCGAGATATTGTAGTCGAACAAATACCGATAGTTTTGATGCGTGTCGGCGGGGAAGAGCTTCTACAAAGATTCAAGGACGGCCCCTTCTTCTACTTGTTAGATATTAAGAGGAACGGGACCGCAAACGTTGCATTGCACGAGTTATTAGCCCGGGAGCTCACCGATCCATCATTCTCCGAGTTTGAGAGGT
>CM038119.1:23078028-23097626 GCA_001642375.2 Mentha longifolia
AACATTGCATGTTTTATTAATTAGCGCACCTCAAAGCAGCACATGCGTGTCGACATGGCATCGCGTCCAATTCAAACTCACGACAGTCGCACGTTGAGTTTTGGATATCAACGAGGTAGCTTCCCTTCTCACCCTCAACCCTGAACATGTTGGGCACAGTAGTTCCCCTAGTCGTGTAGCGACGGGCCCATTCTACAGAAGCCGACATCTTCGAATAACATGTCTCTGTGAGCTCGTGATCTCTAGCAACAGCACGTGTCCGGTGCTCTTCGAACCACTTTTCCACAAGGATTCGATACACCTCCAACATGGCGCAAATTGGCAAACGCCTAGCCCACAACAACCGGGCGTTCATGGTCTCCGCCGGATTAGAAGTCATGAAACTGGTACGCAGGACGGGACACTTCGAACGCGCCCATCTGGGCATCCCAATCTCCAGTAGCCTCTGGTATATTCCACCTCCTTCTATGCTCATGTCTATCAAAGCTGTGATATATTCATCGAAGTCGGACTCACGGTATGCATACGCCGCTGCTTCAAAGACTCCAATTGCGTGCCTGCCAAAGGGGACCATATTCTTCATCAAGTGGTAGAAACACAAACCGTGTGAAGCATCTGGGTACACAATCTTGATGGCATTTTCAATGCTGATGTGGCCATCAGACACTATCAACAAGTTATCTGGCGCTCCAAAACTGCATCGGATCCTTCTAAGAAACCATACCCATGAGTCATCATCCTCTATTGGGCCGAATCCAATGGCAAGTGGAAACACTTGCTCATTTCCATCCTTCGTAACAGCTACGAATAGGGTCCCCTTGTTCTTGCCCTTCAAGTGTGTTCCGTCCACAACAATAACCGGACGAAGCAAATTATTCTTAAATGCTTCAATGGACTGACCTAGAGCGAGAAACATATAGCATAATCGATGATCCGTGAATGAAGTTGAGAAATCATACATCGTCCCCGGATTCTTCTCCCTCAATAGGTATAGATAAGACGGTAGCCTCTGATAAGACTCTTCGAAACCTCCATACGTCATCTCTATAGCGATGTTCCTCGCTCGCAGTGCAAAACCGTAATCGATTTCTATGCCGTATTCAGCTCGAATCTCATTTTTCATCTCATTCGGCTTCAAGACGACACCCTCAGTTATTAATCTTCTTGCAAAGTAAGCTCCTAATACCCTAGCAGGCACTTGGCGTCGAGTATTCCCGTCTATATCTACAAAACACGTATGGTCTGGGATGTGTTTTTTGATGATCCAAATACCGCCTTTTTGCTTGGCCCGCAATAAGAAATTGCACCCCTCATTCTTACACACGAACCCCACTCGTATACTATCTGAATTTTCAACATGATATTCCAATCGCTCCTCCAAGTGATGCAATCCAACAGCTATTGACAAGTCATCCTTTTTCTTGAACACACCACCCACGCGCAATTGTCCGAGTAAGGGTGCAGCGGCATCCATATCGATCATCCCTAACGGCCACGCAGTGTCTAAATCCACATGTGGAATCAACCAAGCTCGAATATCGTCCGGATCAGCCGTATCATTGCCATCGCGTGGAGGTTGATGCTCTGAATTTATGCTACGATGACCAATGATCCTATCAATGTGTCCGGGCTCTCTAATCCATGCACTGAACTCAGTCGTCAGTGAAGCAAATAAATCCAATCGATCTTGTGCGTCCCTTTCTTCCCTAGCCATTTCTTCATCAACCTCCGGATCTACCCTCACTTCATCAACCTCCGGATCTACCCTCACTTCTTCTGAATCTGATGCTTCCAAGGTCGGCTCTTCGATATTCAAGTCAGCAAAAACTGAAGATCGCTGAGTCGTAGGAGTGGCGCGTACGATATTCTTATCCTTGCTAATGGCATAAACTGTTGGTTTTTCTTTTTGCTCAACAATCAACCGCAATAGATCGGTATCAGTACTTAAAACGACTTTCATCCTTTCATTGTCGATTAAAGTCAAATAGTACAGCAAAAAATCAGTTTCGTCGCCCAATTGTTCACGGAGCTCTCGTACTACATTATCACGTGTAATGTTCGAAACGGGAAAATGCACGATAAAACAATCGCCTCCAACGTATTTGCTTCTTTCCCAATACCCACTGTGACGGATATATATTCGCTGAAAAGACATAGCTGAAAAGAAGCAAGCAACAATAGGTCAAATGGATGAAATTACACCAAGTAAAAATTTCTCTGTCATTACACGGTTTTTTATGGGTTACACGGTATAAAACAACTTACACGGTAAAATATATGTAACTACCGTGTAATTTGGTCAACATTTAGAAAAGTCAAACTTTAACTTATTCTACACGGTTAATGTACAATAAAACCGTGTAAATTCTAATTCTTACCGTGTAAATATGAAATTTTACCGTGTAATTTATAACAACAACAAAAACCGCCAAAATAAAACAAAAAAAACAAAATGTAAATGTAATTACCTTTTTTCTTAGCACCTCAGCAAAGAGATATCCTTCCAAACAACCCAGAAATCCTCCCAAAAAAATCGAATTCTATTACTTTCTCTCTCTACAATTTCAATTTTAAGGTTTCTTTAGTTTAAAGTTTGTGTGCTACACTTTTCTAATTGTTGTTGTATTTTGTTCAATTTCTGATTCAGCCATTAATGCATCAATACTTTAATTGAATGAAGTGAAGAATAATTCAGATTTGGTTGTTGATTGAAATAAATGAGGAACACAGTGTTTCTGCACAAATAGATTGCAAACCGTGTTTGCAATCTTTGCTAAACAACCGTGAGGTTTGTTTTGTTCACAAAATAAATGAAAAAACATAAAGTAGGAGAGAGAAATGGGACCACCACTTTTTAAGGGCAAGTTTGTCATTTTACTCAAAATAGGGTATAAAAGTTATAATTTTATAGTGTAGGGTATAAAACTTATATTCTTATATTTTTAGGGTATATCTAACTATTAAGACTATATAATTTATAAAATCATAAAATCTAAAAAATAAATAAAAATCAAAGCTCGATTTGTTTTATGACTCATTTTTTGAATTTAAAAATAAAAAATAACAAATCGAGCATTGGTTTTTTAGATTTTATAATTTCTATATTAATTTCTAAGATACTATAATATAAAACAAAAATAAAAATTAAAAAATTAATATTAAAGTGATAAAACGATAAAGGTGCTCACAAAGTGTCATGAATGAGTGACTAGCATGTTCTCAATTGATAAATTTTGTCAATTTCTGGTTTATCAATGGAGTTAAGATATATATGTCCAGCTTCTCAAAAAGATATGAATGTCCAGACATCGACTGAATTATAAATAAAACAACAAATGTGTTGGATAACTTTCATTAAGGCATTTTGTCGAATAGCTCAGATGCAGGATTGGAGAACAGCTAGCTAGCTCCAGATAAGGCTAACATTATCAAGTTTTCTTCACTTACACTTACCGTTTGAGTTTGAAAATTCCGGTGCTTTCTTCTCAAAAAAAAAAAAAAAAAAAAAAAAAAAGTCGGAAATGGCGGCCTATGCGGCTCTGGTTTCCGTTATGCAAATAGTGGATCAAATTCATCGTCATCCTCATCCTCCCATCTCCCTCGACAAAAAGCAATCTAATTCTCTCGTCGCAAATCTTACTTTCCTGCAAGAATTTCTGGAAGGCTACAATCCCCATCTTAGCTACACCGCAGAAGCAGATCCGTTGGAGAGTCGCATAGCAGAAGCAGCTTACGCAGCTGAAGATGTGATTGAGTCCTACATCGTCGATCAAATTCATGCTCGATCCACAGATCATACCGAAGAGATCAGCTCCATTGAATTCTATCAAGGTACTCTCAACAACTACTCTTTCACTTTTATCAGACACAAACACAAATACATATATAGCTATGCTCGTTTCTTCCACAGATCATTCAACCAAATTACTTAGAGAGTTCAATTTAATTTGGTTGCTGATATCTATCTCTTCACAAATTTATTAAGTCAGGTACTAATCAATTGTTTTAATGAATAGGTTTGCAGAAGGTGATAGAAGAAATGGATGTGATCAAGATGGAGGTAAAGAAGAAGATGGGACTCCATATCATCAAAAAGTTAACGACTGATGCTGATTCGTCTAGATCTTCTTCCAGTGCTCAGAAAGTGGCCATGGTCGGTTTTGATGATTTGTTGTATGAAATGCTGGACAAGCTCACTAGAGGAGAACGTGTTCGCAAAATCATACCCATCGTAGGGATGGGTGGTTTAGGTAAGACCACTCTTGCTCGAAGTATCTATGCTAATCCCCTTATCAAGGAGCACTTTGATATTTGTGCGTGGTCTACGATTTCTCAAGTGCATAATGCTCGAAAAATTCTTAGCGAAATTCTTGGTCAGGTAGACAGGGATGGTGGGGGAGATTTGAGTGAATGTGAACTAGGTGAAAAATTGTATAAATATATGATAGGTAGGAGGTATTTGATTGTGATGGATGACATGTGGAGTATTGAGGCTTGGGATATAGTTAGAAAGTTCTTCCCGGATAATGAAAATGGTAGCAGAGTAATAGTAACTACGAGGCTATCAAACTTGGCTTCTCAGTTTAACTATTCCGATGGGCTTGACATGAAATTTTTGGATGAGGCTAGTAGTTGGGACCTCTTCTGTAAAACTGTGTTTAGGGAAGAAATTTGTCCTTTTGAGTTGGAGGAAATTGGAAAGAAGATTGTGGAAGGTTGTAGAGGACTTCCATTGTCGATTGTTGTGGTTGGAGGACTATTATCAAAGTCTAAACCAACAAGAGAAAATTGGGAACTTATTGAGGAAAATTTAAGTTCAGTTGTGAATTCGGAAGGTAATGGAAATTGCTTGCAAATATTATACGTGAGCTATAATAACTTGCCGGTTTATATAAAACCATGTTTTCTATATATGGGAGTGTTTCGGGAAGATGAAGAGATTGCAGTCTTTTTACTCATCCCCCAATTGGTTGCAGAGGGGTTTATAAAATCGTTCGATGGGAAAAGTTTGGAAGAGGTAGCAGAAGGTTGTATAGAAGAACTTGTTGATAGAAACCTGATTTTAGTTGAAAAACACGATGGTTGTGGAAAAGTGAAATCATTCAAGATGCATGATCTGTTGAGGGACTTAGCCTTGAGAGAGGGTCTACAGAATAAGTTTGTATGTGCGTTAATGGAGAGCAGTGATCATAGGGAAATTTCTCGTTACATAATAAGTACTCAACGCCGAATTGCAACCTGGTTAAAAGAAGAACATCCTCCAAATCCACTCCTCGAATCTCTGGAACCAGCGTCGTCACTTGTGCGTAGTTTGATAGGAAATTTTCCAGAGACTTTCTCAATATCTAATTTTAGACTTTTGAGGGTATGTATGGCAGCCGGTTCACATTCTGTTCAGGAGAATTTTGTTCGGCAAGCTAACTTGCGTTTCATTTTGGTGCCCAGAATTCCTTCTTGGGCCTCTTCTCTTTGGAATTTGCAGACACTAATTTTATTCAACGTAGGTGGAGATGACGTTTTGGATATTTGGAAGATGCCTCTACTTAGGCATGTCATTACCTATTCCAACACCCCATTCTGTCTCCCCGATCCTCCTCTAAGTGGTAATGATATGGATGAAGTGGTGTTGCAAAACCTATACACACTTTATGCAGTGAGCAATCTCATCTTGAGTGAGAATGTGCTTAAAAGAATCCCCAATATCAACAGATTATTGTTAGCTTATGGTGAAACCTCAACGAGAGGAGAAGAATTAGGCAATGGTTTCTGTCTCAACAATCTTTGTCGTCTCCACAAACTCCAACTTCTTCAAATAACTGCTTCCTCATTGACTGTCCATCAACACACCCTCACATTTCCATATTCTCTCAAAGAGTTAATATTACAAGGTACCATGCTTCATTGGGAAGAGATGGAGACAAAGATAGGTTGCTTGCCCCTTCTTCAAGTTCTCAAACTGAGAGAGAATTCCTTCACGGGATCCGAGTGGGAAACAGTCGAAGGCCAATTCCCGAGTCTCAAATTCTTGGCCATTGCGAAGTGCCCTGATCTGAAGTACTGGTTCACTGACAGCACCCACTTTCCACGCCTTGAGCACCTCGTTGTTCGCCATTTAACCGAGTTGAGGGAGATTCCTTCCGGCATCGGAGACATAGCGACTCTACAGTCAATCAAGTTGGAACATTGTAATGATTCTGCGGTGGAATCGGCTCGAAGAATGATGGAGGAACAAGAGGAATACGGCAACGACGTCCTTCAACTTGAAGTGACCTGACAACCTTTCAGATGATGATCGAATTTGTTGGGCAAGAACTCAACCTTCTTTCTATTCGTACATGTTATTTTACTTAACTTTGATAGTTTCATACGTATCATTTAGACTAATTAAACGTACAAACCAAACCAAATAATGTCAAGCTATCTTGTTTCTAAGTAGCATAAACTAGTACTACAAAATGCAACAAGAGAAAAGAGGCAGAAGAATTTCCATAATTTGTCTTGAATTCTATACACAACTGTGCATATAGTTTTTACAAGAGCATTTACAAATAATAAATATATTTCTCTACTGACAGGAAGATGCCAATCTCCATACACATAGCTCAGTCAAGCTCAGAATAAACTTATAAAGAATAGCCAGCTATTTACAATGTGATATTTCTGGCCTTCTGTTGATAGTACAGAGAAGAATCCTTCTGAAGGATAAACAATTTCTGGCCTAAGGATCAAGAGTTTGGAGTTGGTGAGAAATACTGAGCAATACTGGAACCCGTTTTCGCAATGTTAGCTCGCTTCTGAGGCTGGATCCAAGCACGCACTTCCGCTTGAACCTCGGGGGGCAATTCACTCAAGACAGAAGGGTCGATCTCATCAATCTTGTAGCTCCATGCATCAGTTCTGGAATTGCATATGCTTGGTGTGATCCCAGTCATCGGTTGCTGGGTTTTCTCTTGAAGTGACTTACCTTCTAGAAATTCACATGGAAACCGGTTACCACTAGAAAATACTGACACGAAGGATGTATCGTATGAAGAAAAAGGACGCTCATGTTCTAAGCAGAGGGTAGGAAATAGACAATTACCAGAGGTAGATTCTCCACTCTCTTGATTGTGGAAAAATCTTAAGATTGATGAAGTTCCCTACAAAAATGTCGTGAATCATGAGCATACTTTAAAAGTTTTTATCCAAAAGATAAAATACATGAAATCAGTGAGATCAAAATGCATATTGTGGCAAAATGATTTCATTTCCATGAGATACTACTACAGATCAACTTTATTTAGCAATTACACAACATCAAATCATTTGATAAAAGAAAAATAAACTAAATGACATGATCATGCGATTCCTCATAAGAAGGTACTATACTATTATCTACAGCGAATAAGGAACACAGAAATTTCAGTTTTTGAATTCCTCCCTTAAAATATATATTTTAGATTCCATTTACAGATTAAAAAGTATGAACAAACTAACCTTTTCTACCTTCGTTTTCTTCTTTGATTTCGAACCAGGTCCTAGGATATCTATCTTTGACTGAGTGAGTTTCAATCCCAAGCCAGTCTCACTACCTGATTTCAAGTTGACAATGAATCAGCGGAAGGGAGAAGAAAAGGGAAAGTTCAGATATTAAAATCATTGTCAGATGAGATGAGAGCCACCTAAGGATGATGCAAGAGTGTTTTCTTGAAGCCTCAGGTTCTGCTCCCTTCCAAAGAAAGATGTGCCTTTCTTATCTGCAGCTTCGTAGGTATAAATGCCATCCTACAGAGAAGAAAAAAGAAAAGTAAGAAAAGACCATGGTATCGCTGACAAGCTAATGAAAGGAACTCTGGTCAGATACTTTTACAGGAATAGCAGAGTTATCTCCAATCTAAACTTTTATATATGTTTATTTTATCTTTCAAGTAATAAATGATATACTGAAAGTCTGGAACCAAATCTTGCCTCACACTCTGCTATTTCATCACCATCTGGTCCTGAACATGGCACGATATGACCAAATCTTGCTTCATCCTCAAACACATCATTTTCTGGGTCAGACAAAATTAATCCTACAGAGCTCCCAGTACCTAAACCAAGCTGACAGTTATCATGATACTGAAATATAACTGAAATTTCACAGCACAAAAAAGGCATATCCAAATTTCAAAAGCATAACATAACAGCAAATAGAACCTGATGACGGCAGAGATGCAGCATCTTGGGTGCATAAATCATTTGAATCATCTAAAGTAGTGCAAGTCTGATTCTGGAGATGGAAATACTTCATAATTGTGTTTGTTCCCTGCCAAAACATCGCAGACAACTGAGAAATTTACTGCACATATGAAGTGAATCTGGTCACAACATGTAACTGCAGAACACTTTTCCACTACGGTATGCAGCAAAATATTAAAAATCTTCCGCAAAATGAAGCAACAACAGTATAAAGATACTTTAAAGAAGTAGCCAAGCCAACTTCCTCAAAAAACTAGAGTGCTACAGAAGCATAAGACGATAAGGCATGATATGACATGGACATTGTAATAAAAGAACATAAAATTACTTATTGTGTACTACCTCCATCCCATTATATTAGAGCTTATTTCCGTTTTGGTCCGTCCCATTATATTAGAGCTCTTTCCTAAAATGGCAAAAAATACTTGGCTACAATTAACTCTCTCTCTTTAGAATTGATTATAGCCACATATTCTTCCATTCATTGGTTTCTGTGCAAGTCAAATAAGCCTTAATGTCATGGGATGAAGGTAGTATATAATTTGGCCAAAGAAACATCAAAATGCAGTTAGGAAAATTTTTGTTGTAACTTCAAAGGATCACTAATATGATAGTGCTTAACAAGTTCCTTAAAAAACTTGGTAATCCCATGAGATAGAGAAACTTTAATATTTGAGTGCTAAAATCGCCAAATTTACTCATCTAAGCTGGTGGCAAACATGCAATCAGTAAAATAAATTTGCAAGTAGTATCAGGATAGAACAGTATAAACAAGATGTTTGAGAGACAAAGTGACTGTAACTCACAGAGGAGATCACAACTATTTTACTAGCTGAGACAGAGAGACCAGTTATCGCCCAATCTTCATGCTTTGATTCTTTACTCCTGACATGGTAGACTCCAACATATTCACGCAGTGCAGCATTAAATAGATTGAGGGCATCTTCTTGCATCTTGGCAATCCCATACCTTAAGGGACAGGACTTTGAAGGGAACTTTTTAAGAGATTCTGAGTCATTTAACTGGAGGATTAAATACATATATTATGAGAAGTGCCACGTAATAATAAATATTCAAGTGCAGTAATAAGTATATTCCTGCAAAGGTGCCAGGAAGGTAAAACTAGATACATGAGGCTTTTCTTGTTATATTGCAATAAAAGTTAATGAGAGAAAGACCTTGTAAGCACTTGCATGCAGGGTAAGAGTACGAGCAATGCGTTTATTCTGTTCCACATCACGAACGAGACGTTCACTCAGTTCATCACAAAGTTCATTCAGCCACTTCTGGACCTGCAATAGTAACATTATTAGAGACGGCAAACAAAGTTTTGACTATCAAACAAGTATAAATGTGTATTTCAAACAGCTATCCGAAAAGGTGAGAAACAGATCTTCCAAGGGCAAAAGTCAATTGAGAGAGAGAGACTGTACAGAGGAGATTGTTTTAAGAGCTTGACGTCCAGGAAATGTCTTCCCAGAACCATGACTTTTGGGAAGAAGGCGACCCTCAACCTCATCCCCACAGATCCCCCGCGCAATATTCCATAGCCAAGTACTGCATGGAATGATAACCAAAACCAAAAATTAAGACAGTGCAACGTCGAAATGTTATACTACAGCAAAAGCATACCATGAACAATATGAGATATGATTTTGTGATGTTCATGAAAATGTAGACAATGGTTTCGTCCTAAAGCAGAGCAGGGAAAGAAAAACAGCAGAAACCCAAAGAAGTATGAGAAATAGAAAGGGTGCATCAAAATATATGCAAGAAATACCAGCCTGGATATTAGCAAGAAAAAGATGTAAAGAGATTAGTCAAATAAGAGCGATTGTAGTAGAAGATAATATGGATAAAAACTGAACAATTTTTAAATGTTATAGGTTCATGAAATGCCATCACAATAAATAAGTAACCAGTCAAAAACAGAACCACAACCCCTCAGACAACAATATATTCCTATATTTTAGAAAAATGACAAGAAAGCATAAAACAAGTACAAACCCAGTATTTATGCCATAGCAATCTTGCAGCTTTTCCACTGAAAACTGCAATAGGTCGCCTACAGTATTCACACCAAGGTCAGCTTGCAAAGAGGTTCCTAGCTTTCCCCCGAGCTGTTTCCTGTAATAATTTCTGCCTTAACTTGTGCAATATTATGTTCAAACTAGTAGTTTCCACATTTTGCTAGTTAACTTACATTTTCTTTATAGGTAGGGATTCAAGTAATTCATTGACAGATGATGAAAGCACAATGGTTTGTTGAGCAGGTTTATTCATTCCACTAGCTAACTTAGCGAGCATCTGTTCACATCACCAATACCCATTTAAGTCCAGAGAGGAACACATTTTTTTATGCAAAAAGCTAAAAAGGTCATTCATTGGCAAGGAGAAACATTGTATATACAATTTTGAATTGCTACCTAACCTTATTATGAGCTATGCCAGCTGAACATGTAAATTCAGTTTCTTTCAAAACCTCCAGTCTAAGTTCTGCTACAATGATAGCTCCACATGCCAACAACTTATCACGCCGATCAGCAGTGCTTAACTGAAACCATTCCCTCACACGATCTCGATTGTCTGCTCCATCCTGGGAAATTTAAAATTTGATACTCCCAGAAATGCAAGAACTATTTCAAATGCAAGATTTATATAATGTATGTAACACTAAAACAGAATGCAGGGAAACAAACAGGATGCCGGGAACTTTGAATAATCATTTGGCCTTTTAATGATAGAACTCTGATCCATGTGGAATATCAAGTAAATACTATTTCATCTTGCAGCAAAATGAAGATAGCAACCCCTCCTGCTTGTAGAGGGGCCAAAAAACTAATAGAGTATGGAGAAACAAAAATAAAGATGTATACCAAATGAAGCCCCAATATATGTGATTTAAGAGCTTCTTCACTAATTGTTTCCAAACTCTCTGGGGGGTTTTCAGTTAACATTGCCTCTGCAGCTTCAGTAAGATCCAGATATACTTCATCTATAGAAGCACGCTCACATCGACCCCTTCTTGAAAGGACCGTTACCACCTACAAGTATTATAAATGCCATTGAGTAGATAACTCTAAGAGTTGGAGAAGAATGCCTTACAAAATAAATACAGTTTAGACCTCTGAACCAGCATCTCGATACACTGTTAGATCTGCTTTACCACGAGCCACCGGAACTTGTACAAGGTAAATTCCGGGACAGACATTTTTGGCCTCATCACCACGCATGGACCTTAAACCACATAGGAAACTTTAGCATTCGTATCATGTATGTAATTTAGTATACCGGAACAAATTTGGATTTTTGTATTTACCTTTTGACTCCATACTTACGAGCTTCGTAACCCACAGCAATAACGCCTCCTCCTTTCCAGGAGTTGTACTGTACAACAGCAGTTGGCAGACCTCTTAAACTTGGCTGTTTCCGCTGCTCGACTGCAAAAACAGTCATGACAAACTCCAAACATGAAAATTTCAACAAATAGCTAGAGATAAAATAACAAAATAAAATATTTTAAATTGAGGAAAATATTAGAAATTCCATAACAATCAACAAGCATATGCTTCCGCAATCGATGCTCATAAAATTATTCCTCTGAAACCACAAGTCTCCTAGAAAAGAGAAAATAATTGAAGATAAAAGCCATGAGAGATGAAATATCCTCTCAAAACAATACCGGCATTGAATTTCTTTACTGGAGAACCACCAATCAAGAATTAAAAAAAAAAATACAGAAAAAACAGAATCCCATTACACACGCCAAATGATCACTGTAGGAAAGTAGAGGAATGGGGAAAAACCTTGAACATAGAAGCAATCCATGTCAACGTGAGCAATAACTCTAGAATCGGACAACTCTGGTCTTGCCACTGGCATCTTCAACTACAGTGGAACCCTGCTACTGCTACTGCTACTCTTTTTCCCTCCGCAATCACCTTCAATTTCAATCCTCTCATCATTAACAAACATCGCGCCAATACATTTTTATTTTATCCCATTTTTCTCACACAAAGCCCAAAAAGTGGAGATGGGCCTCTTTCCTCGTTTCATGGATTGGGCCTCTTTTCATATACAACCGTGCATATTCTTTTCATATACAACCGTGCATATAACTGAATAACTGTATAAGTAGTAGAATTAGGCTGGGTTCACGTTGACCTTAGAAAAAAAATTACGGGAGTATAAGAAAGTTATGAAAGTCTATTTACGTACTGTTTTATATTTCGGAAAAAAAAAATAAAAAAAATGCAACATTTATGAGTACAAAAATCTTTGAGAATAAGGAGAGGTAATAAAAATCTTAACCCTCCGCATTGGGGGGCAAATTTATGGACTAGAGTAGATAGTACTTAGTAGAGACACATGATTCGAGTTCCACTAACCACTCTTTACTAAAAATTTCGGATAATACACATCATATTAGTGTTTATATTCAAAATAGAAAGATTTTCTCATTAAAATTATTTATTCACCTTTTAATTTTTTTTTAATTTTCTCACTTTATTTCTATTTTTTCCATTTTCTACTTATTTTTTCCTATTTATCTTACCTTTTCTACTTTTGCCTAATTTTTTTTCTTAAATAATGTGCCATTTTTCTCCCCCACAAATATAGAGGATGAAGGGAGTATTATTTACGAGTTTTAAAATTTTAATTCGAATATCTAACTTCTTGATTTGATCTGATTTTACACATAGATAGCTTTTGGAGAGAAAAAAAAAATTAAAGATGATATGACTAATTAGAACTGACGTGACATTAAAATGACATTGTTTTGATCAAAATTTTGTGATTTTGAGCAACTTTAAATTAAAAATAAAAAATCGAATAGATAAACTTAAAATTAGTTTTTTTAGATGAACTTAAAATTAGTTAAGGGACGATATTCTGAACAAGAGTGTGTATTTAGGCAATTATCCATTAAAAGTACATAAAATGAAAATCATCAATATAATTTAAATTTTCTTTGTTTCTCTCTCTCTTTTTTTTTTCTTTTTTTTTTTTAAGAGAAATTTATAAAAATTGTATTAACACAGAAAAAGAAAGAGACTCCCTCCCCCAATCAGCAGCATCGCTAAACCCTCGCAAAACCCCCACTCTTGTGCAGCTTCACAATTTTATGTCGAAACCAATTGTTTGTCTTTCCTTTCAATTGTATCTTCTGCACATCGGTATTTACCAATAGATGCTTGATTTGTGCATCTGAACAAGGGTTTGTAGATATTTGAAATGAAAGCAGTAAAGGCGCTGAGACGATTCAGTCCAATCGCCACTGCTCTATCTCGAAAACCCTTCCAAGATTCTGCCTTCCTTCTCCGTCTGTACTCTGCGCAGCCGCAGCACGAAGACCTTTCGCCGCCAAACCCCGAAGAATTCTCCGCTCAAGATGCCGTGTTCGACAGTTCCCATTTCGATGATTCTGATTTCAATCCCAGCGGCGGAGGAGGTGCCGGTAGCAGTAATCAGGAGACAACGTGGGACGAGAAGTACAGGGACAGAGTGAGAAGCCAAGTGTTTGGGGAAAATGTTTTGCATTCGAGAATCTCGCAAAGAGAAGATGAGAGGAAAAAGAAGGCCGGGAGGCTGGCTGCTGAGCTGCTGGGGGCGGCGTTGGACGGAGGTGAGAGCGAGGATGAGGAGGAGAGAGTGGTGACGGATGAAGATCAGAAATCTTTAGCCGTCGGCATCATTGGAGCTCCCAATGCTGGAAAATCTGCTCTCACTAATAGCATGGTCTGTGCCCTTTCTTTTTGTGCTCCCATTCTTTTCATATTTGAAATAATTTACAAATATATTCTGATTTTGCAATCATCTTGTTTTTTTCCCCTTTCTGGGTGAAGGTGGGAACTAAAGTTTCAGCAGTTTCACGGAAGACGAATACCACCACTCACGAAGTTTTGGGTGTTATGACTAAAGGAGATACTCAAGTTGTATGTTCTCTGATCACTTGCTTCTTGTTTGCCTCCAGTTATTTGTGGCCGAGTGGATATAGACATGTTTTATATCAATGTACTTTGATGTTTTATCTTAGAGAGGTTTTTAAAGAAATTAAGTTCTTGACTATATAAGTTAGCTTTGATCTACAGTTATTACCTATGCTGAAATATATCTTATGTGCTGCTTTTTGCTACGTTTTTTTTTTTTTTTTTTTTTTTTTTTTTTTTTGCTTTCAATAGTAAGTTGGAAGCAAATTGAAGTGATGTAGATTATTCTAGACTTCTGGTTTGTGAAGAACAGAACATGGTTGAAAATTTACTTCCTTTTTTGCTTTGGAGATCTTGGCTGGTTCATTTTTTATCTTGTGAAATGCGTTGTGTATTGACACCTTGTCCAGGAGTATTATTTGTTTTAATCAAGTACTTTGCATTGGCAAATTGTATTATCTTTCTTTACTAATTAGAAAAATTGTATGGAAGCAAGTTATTTGCCAAATCTGCAAATTGAAGTGCAGAGTACTTGATGCAGGGATTGAGAGATTGTGTTAACGTTAGTGTACTGCTTAGGAGTTTTGTTACTCTTAGAATCAGAGAGAGTATTCTGGTTGAGTCAGGAATTGTTGGGTCTGTGTTACTCAATGACTTTCTGCCTCTTTTATTTAATGTCACTTTTTGCTTAAAAAACGAATCAAATAAACATTAAATGTAGACTCATTATACTGATGAAAGTTACGGGTCTCCATTTATCAAAGCTTTCTGACTAGTTCTGATGCCCATGCAGTGTTTCTTTGATACACCTGGACTTATGTTAAGGAAAAGTGGGTTTGCTGCTAGTGATATCAAAATTCGTAATGAAAGTGCCTGGAGTTCTGTTAGTTTATATGACGTCTTGATAGTTGTATTTGATGTTCAGAGGCATATCACCAGGTGGGTTTCCCTTTCCAAGTTGACTCCTACTCCACTTTTGTGTTTTATCTGTTATACTTCCCTAACAGAAAATTTTAGCCTTTTAGGCCTTTCTTTACCTTCCTAAAATATGCCACGTCTTGATAGTTGTATTTGATGTTTTCTTGCAAATGATTCCTTTTTAGATATGAAATTATGCTTTTTTATGAATCATGCTTTTATTATGTATTATAATCATACTTTCTATCATGACAACCGTTGATCTTGAGAAAATCAATGGTTGTTTCCTAGTTTTTATGACATAATTGCTTCTCATATGATCCAATTCCTATGTGTGTGTGTGTGTGTGTGTGTGCTTACATAAAAATAATCTAGAAACTAGAGGTTAAGTGAGGCTAAACCATTTTGTATTATGCAGGCTCGTGAATCTTTTTGCAATACAAACCCTTTCTACTCCTGCAGTCATATATTTTAGCGGCATTATAAATCTGTATTGCAGTGCATTTTAGTGATTCTGATTTCTATCTTTAACTTTTCATTGGTATAGACCTGATTCGCGAGTGGTGAGATTGATCGAAAGAATGGGTTCAATGAGTACCCCTAATCAGAAGCGCATATTATGCATGAATAAGGTTGACTTGGTTGAAAAGAAGAAAGATTTGCTAAAGGTTGTGGAGGAATTCAGCGACCTATCGGGATATGAAAAGTATGTTACATGTTTCCTTCATTTTTTTAATAATATTTTCTTAACTATTTTGTAGTGGATCCTGATTCCAGTTTCAACTATTCTTATAGGCGTTTCTTGACATCAGGAGTTAAGGGTACTGGGGTAAAAGATCTTACAAAGTACTTAATGGAGCAGGTATTTTTTATTGTCGCCCTCCCATTGCTTTAGTCGGTCATCTTTTGGTATCATGTATGCATGTATGTGCTATCCTAGATAGATGATACAGCCTACTGGCTAATCTTCAGTTGAGGCATTGCCAAAATTTTACATTAAAGATTGTTAATAGCAGCTAGTTGGAAGTTTCTATAATTATTTAGTAGAAGTCACCATTGTTCACCAGCACAGATCAACTTATGCTTATTTTTAATTCAGTACCATTTCCTGGTATACCGATTGAATTTTTTTTGGCGCACACCATTTTCTGTTGTTTATAACGATTGGAGATAATACATCTGCAACTATCTTTCGTTTATATTTCTCATTAGAAAAGATTACATCTGCGAGGGCCTTCGACATCTCACAATCTTAGCAATTATGGAGTAAATAAACCTTGAAAGCTTTAGAGGTGTTCTAATTTTTTTTATCCTCAGGCGGTACAAAGACCATGGGATGAAGATCCATTTGCAATGAGTGAAGAATCAATGAAGAACATATCACTGGAAATGGTGAGGGAAAAATTGTTGGATCATGTGCATCAGGTAAATCAGCTCTGCTGTTCAATCAATACGAGGAATACAACTCCGAATGAATGTACCCAACTGATTAACTTTCCTTGATACAGGAAGTTCCATACGGCATTGACCATCGCTTGGTGAGCTGGAAGGAGTTAAGAGATGGTTCTCTTCGAATCGAGCAACATTTCATCACTCCAAAGGTCAGCCAACGTAAAATTCTTGTGGGGAAGAAGGGCTGCAAAATAGGGTCAGTACATCTGCTTACTCCCTTCCGTTCTATTCCACTTCCATTTGAAAGCAAGCAATTTCAGAGCTGGCTCATTTATATTAGCACTAATATGGTTCAGACTATGTTGATAGCATAGCATCATTATGAAGCACCTTAATGTGTCTCAATATACCGAGCTTTGAATACATTGATACATGTGCAGGAGAATAGGCATGGAAGCTAATGAAGAACTGCGAGCCATATTCAAGAGAAATGTCCATCTCATTCTTACTGTTAGAGTCAAGTAAACTGCAGCTAGTAGATGGATAATCGTTACAATAACACAATGTGTGCATGGACTCACCTCCTGAAAAAGTTGATATATAGCTGGAAGAGACGACGAAGTTAAAGAAAGAAGGAGGAAGGATTTCAGATCTTTCATCATCTGGCTATATAAAGACTTTCCTTTTGCTAGGTAGTAGCATATATCAGATCTCTGAGGAAGCACCGAAGCATTTTGTTTTGTTCGTCGTGTTTTTTTTTTTTTTTGGGCGTTTTTCCAGATTTGTCTCTAAGGATTGATCATTGATGTATACGAGAAAACATGTAAAGTTAGTCTTTTGTTTTCATTTTGCCTACTTGGAATCCTGTCCGAAAATTCACTTTCTTGCCCCAAACTATTATAATGATGAGATTTAAAATAGATTTTTTGAGTTTAATTTTTTTAAAGGTACTAAATATGACACTTGTAGTACCTAAAAAAAATTACTCAAAATTCTATTTTAAAACTCCGATGGCCGAAACCAGCTAGAAAACAGATTATTTTTTAGCATGTTGTTCTCATTGCTATTGTTCTTAGACAAATCAGACAATTACTAATCTTAATTAATTGTTACAACTAAACAAGAGCAGAGATTGCATTAGACATTTTCTTGGAAATTAAAACAAATACACAGAAACTAAACAAGCAAGACAATAAACACAGAGAAAACAAAACCTAAATCTAGCTAGCTAGGCAGCGAAGGTGTTGAAGGGAAGCGTAAGCTGTTCAAGAAGAGCAGTAATCGGCACAACCAGCCTCGGCTCATACGCGAAGCCATGCAGATCATCACCTCCGCCTCCGCCTCCGGTGTACGGACAAGGAGAAATCCACGACCACCGCTTCTCGGAGAAATCGAACAGCAGCGCCCTGTGGGAGCCCTTGATGAGTATGACGACGAAGTTGCCGTGCGCCACCGCGTTAAAGCCGCGGCCCCACTCAATCTCGGCGAACTGATTGTACAGCTGCTGCGGCATCCTCTCGATCTCCACCCACAGGGTCCCACACTCCTGCAGCGTCCACAGCCTCAAGCTCTTGGGCACGTTGAGCTTGCTCTTCTCCACCGCCGCCACTAATATGAGCTTCCCTCCGCTCTCCACCAGGCTCGGGGAGCGGAGGAACCTCCGCATGGGGGCTTGGATCTTCCCCCACTGGTTCGAAGCGACGTCGTACGCCAGCACGCTGAAGGGGCTGTAGTTCATGCAGTAGAACCGGCCGTCCACGTGGACCATCCGCCCCGACTCCAGGCTGCACAGCCGCGGCAGCGACGCGGTGGTGCCCCAGATGGAGTAGAACCCGCCGCCGTCGATGTGGAAGCTCTCCGAGGTGAGGTTCTTGACGGCGTACGGCGATATCAGGTCGTCGCCGGCGAAGATGACATCGATGGAGGAGTTGGTGATGGTGAGGCCGATGGAAGGGCAGAGCCGCGGCCGCAGCGTCGACGGCAGCTGGATCAACGACCCCATTAAAGGGTTGCAGAGAAGGATGCTCTTCGAGCCGGCCTCCTCCGACACGAAGCAGATGAGTCCGCCGGAGGAAGACGCCGGCGAGACGCCAGGAGGGATCATTGGAATACCCAGACGGTACCATTTTAGGTTTTCCGGGTCGAAGAGGAAGCCCTCGTAGCTGGCTCGATCGCCGCCGCCGGCGCTGTTGTTGGCGGCGGCGGTGTTTCTGTAGATGCAGTTCTTGAGGGTCTGCTGCTTGAAGAAGAGGAACCAGTGGCGGGAGGGGGAGACATGGAGGTACAGCTCCATGAAAGTGGGGGAGAATATGAGGCCGTACCACCGCTTGCAGACGGCGCGCGATCGGAAGAAGGCAGGCGGGGGAGAAAGGCGACGATGCGGTCGATGAGTCTCTGAGGAAGTCTGCTCCAGATTCTGCAATCCATCCATGGAGTGGTGGCGATGGGAGGATGATTAATGGAGGTGAATGCGTAGGGAATAGGTATGGTTATGGGAGTGTGGAAATTAGGTTCCATTTTTTGAAGTTTGTAGTGCAAGAAAGTGACAAGAATTAATTTAAGTAAGGTTTGTTTGGGCAAAGGAATTCAAACAAGTTTGAGTGGAAGTGGAAGTGGAAGTGGAAGTGGAAGAGACAATGAAAGAAAAAGATACTCTTTTGTAGTTGCAGAAAATGTGAAGCATGGAATTGTGGAGGCTTCCATATACTTATATAGTACTTCTAGTACTTACTCTCTCCGTCCCGTCAAAATGGTCTTGTTTTCCTTTTTGGGTCGTCCCACCGAAATGACCTTGTTTCTTAAAAGGAAATAATTAGTGAATTAAAATAATTAATTAATGCATAAAAAAATTATTTAATGACTTTGTTTACCTTGAAATACTTATTTAATATTAAATATATTTATAAAAAATTCAAAAATTTAATTAAAACACAATTTACGAATTAAACACTTTCTCCTTAAATCCCATGCCGAAAAGAAATCAGGTCATTTCGGCGGGACGGAGGTAGTATTATATATATATAGGAGTTGGTTAGTGTAATCTACCTGGCGGTTATTGTGAAGTCTTTCATATTTTTATGAGTTAGTATTAAATATATTGATGAGTTTAATTCACTAAATAAATAAATTTATACTCCC
>CM038119.1:23097726-23118324 GCA_001642375.2 Mentha longifolia
CCCTAACGTGCATTAAATGGAGCAAATCACCATTCCGTCTTTTTTCTCTCTAACGCCGTTTGTTTCCATATATATATGTTTTTTATTTATTCTTGGATGAGAAATCTGCCTTAGATAGAAATCCTTATATAGAAATCCGAAAATCCACAAAACCAAAACCTATAATTTCAGTTCTTCAGATCCAAAAAAGCTTATCAACATTCTGAACCTAAGAAGCATAAACCATAATAATGGAACTAGAGAATAGAGAGACGAACAACCGTCGGGGCTCGAAGCCCCGATGGCAGAAAGGCTGAGCGCAGAGAGGACAACCGGTGGAGGCAGTAGCACGCCCTCGTCGTCACAGAGATAGCTGCGACGTGCCGTCGTCATCGGCGCGCCTGAAACTGCAAGAAGAAGGAGAGAATTAAAATTAATATCACATTAAAATAGAATTATTAAAATATGAAAGAACGGGGGAGGAAGGGAGCCATCGGCGGCAGAGAGCACCGCCGACGGAAAGCGTCCTCGCGCCGCCGGAATCAACGATTAATAAAAATAAAATAAGGGGCGAATGTTCCCTAATCTGAAAGGATTAGGGATGTTAATTTAGGTGCATCTCGAGAAGGTTGCCGGAGAGAGAGTTGCATCGGAGAACCCGACGGACCAAAGTGGTCGCATGGCAGGGCCGAGACCGACGAAGCCGGGCCAGGTTGCAACCGGCACCGTCTCACCGTGCGGCGGAGCCCACCAACATCCGCAAGCCGGTGTGTCTCGCCGAAATCGCCGGAGGAGAAGTTCTCCCCCAAATCCGAAATTGGGTTTTCTTCAAGAATTACCGATGATGGCTGCATTTTAATTTCAAGCTTCAATTAAGGTATGAACTATCTCCATTCCCCTTTTTAGTTCAAGAACACCATCAAAACCATATCTATTTTTCTCCAACCCACTTCCATGAATCTTTTGAGGATGATCCTTGATTGTGTTGTTTTTGCTAGGGATTATCTATACCATCAATTCAATCCAAACTCTAGCTTTGATTTTGTTCATAATCAATTCAATCCTATACTTTCTAGAGAGAGAGAATATGAAAAATTGGGATTTCAAATCTAGATTTCTATTGGGAAATTGTTGATGAGTATAGTCTTGTGGGTGTGATTAAAAGCTTGAAATGATTTTTCTATAATTTTAGGATTTATTATTTTTATTTTATTTATTCAATTGTTGATGATCATCTTTGTACAGTAGGTTTTAAAGGAATGGAGCAAGTTAATTTTTTCTACTTTCCTTTTTTGTTTGGTTGATGATCGTACAGCTTGGCCACAAGCCTTAATGTTGATGTTGATAATTTCTCTTAATTATTTTGTTTTTTAAAAGGAAAAAAGAAGAAAGGGGAACGAAAATGGTTCAGCAGGTTATTGTGTTCTTTTCTTTCATTAGCTTTAATTAATGAAATTTGTAGAACTCTATTTATCTGTTACGGGTTCTTTTTGATTTGTGGTTTAGAAGTCAAAAGAAAAAAATAATTTATGAACTAATTTCCTTTTCATATTTTGGCTTGCAGCATAATTAAAATTGGAACAAGTTTTGTTCATTATATGTTATTGATGAGCATTTGATTTTCCTAAGCTATGTTTCAAAGAAAAAAAAAAAAGAGGATATGCTAAAATAACAATTATTTTCGTATGCTTATATATATGTGTATTTTGGTTTTGGTGCAAACTTATCGAGTATTTTAGTGTACATTAAATAATTATTTTGAGGCTAATATGCAAATCGAGAGTTAACAGGGCATTGATTTTGTTTTGCTAAATTAATCCCATGAAGTAGGGAAGGGTTCATGAGAGAAAAACTCCCCGTATGAGAAATAGGAATAAATCATATTCATCCATTTATTAGTGATTAGTGGCTGAGATTGTTCCGGAAAAAATCATTATAAGCATCAATTTATAATGTGCAAGGGTAATATTGGGTAGTTTCAGAGAATGTGTTTTTTGTTAGTTTCTTCGTGCGAAAATTACGGCAGTATAATTTAAGAATAACGAGTAAGAGGGAAAAGTGGAAAACATATTTTCTATGCTTACAACTGTAAAATTTTACATATTTTGCGTTTGTGATCTTACTAGCCGCAATCGACCAAGCGGATTTATATATTTGATTGAATTTTAGTTCTCGTTTTGTTTTTTGTTTGTGGTCCCCGATTGGATTGCTTAAATATTGATTCTTTTAGTTGTAATATTTGAGAAAAGGTAGTGCTTATTGGTATAATAAAATATGCTTAATGGTGTGATAAAATATGCTTAATGGTTGTATTTAAGAGATTCTCAAAGATAAATCAAGATCGAAGAATTCCATGGATTATTTTTTCATTTTCTTAGGTCAATTTAAGCATAAATATGGTTTCTTGAATTAATCTGCTCATATTGGTAATGTAGTGTTATATACTTTTGTAATGTAGTTTGTTTTCAATTTCAGTCCATGCTTATGATAATGAAATTTAGTCTATGCTTATGATATTAGAATTCATATTAGTTCGTCATTTGATGCTTAATGCAAGCTAAGTTGATGCTTAAAACATGATAGTTTAATGCTTAACGCGAGAATATTTGAATTTGTTCCATTTTGATATAAAGTATAATGCATGTAACATGATTATTTCAATCTTAAATACAATCAAACAACTAGTTTTTCTAATATAGTTTGTTTTTTAAACATGTTACATGATTTTTATTTTTGCCGTGACATTGTCGGCATATTAGTTCTTTAGATAATTAATTCCAATCCATGCTTATGATATTAGAATTCCGGTCTTATAACATATTCATCATTTGATACTTAAAACATGATAATTTGATGCTTAATGCATGCCAAGATGGTGCTTAGAATATGATAATTTAATGCTTACAGCATGATAATCCGATGCTTAAAACGTGATCACTTCATGCTTACGTGACGAGGTGATAGTAAGATGATCGAACTTATTTTCGTAAGGTAATTAATGCACGTAGACAAGGAATTAAAGAACACGAAAGCAAACAGAACATAAAGGGATTTACGTGGTTCGATCTATTGGAATAGATCTACGTCCACGGGCGGAAAGAGTATGAATCTTTATTGCTTGTATGAGTAGTGATTACAAGATTGTTCTCCCTCTTCAATCTATTCTAAACCCCTATTTATAGGTATTTACATATGGAATCCGACTAGGATTACAAGTCTTTTCCTATTAGGACTCTTTGGCTTGATCTCCTCCTTTATTGGATAAACACTGAGCTTCTATATCTCTTGGAGCTTTAATTGTAGTCAATGTAGGAGTTGTCGTGGTGTAGAAGTCTCTTTGAAGTAGGTTGTAGCTGACTGGGCCGAGCTGCATAGGGCTTTAGTTGGGCCGAGCTGCGTTGGCCGAGCTTAACTGTCGGGGCCCAATTATATTGGGCTCGATGCTTGAGCCCAGTAGCTAGGTCATATCCTATCACATCCCCCCCCAAAAAAAGATATAGAAGTGAGGGTGTGATTCGGGGTAAATAGGTTGAAGTAGTAGTGAAAGTGCATTGTCCCGTCGAAATTAGAATTTCGACGAAGTCGAAATGCGTACCGCCTCGTTAGGATGAGGTCGAGCTTAATTTCACATTGCCCATTTGGAAATTAAATTCCGACGAAGTCGGAATGCTTACCGCCTCGTTAGAATGAGGTGAAGCTTAATTTCGCATTGCCCTTTCGGAAATTAAATTTTGACGAAGTCGGAATGCTTACCGCCTCGTTAGGACGAGGTCGAATTAAAATTCACATTGCTCCTTTCCGAAATTAGATTTCGACGAAGTTGGAATGCGTACCGCCTCGTTAGAACGAGGTGAAGCTTAATTTCGCATTGCCCCTTCGGAAATTAAATTTCGACGAGGTCAGAATGTGTACCGCCTCGTTAGGACGAGGTGAAGGTTAATTTCGCATTGCCCCTTCGGAAATTAG
Source organism: Mentha longifolia (assembly GCA_001642375.2). Taxonomy (NCBI): domain Eukaryota; kingdom Viridiplantae; phylum Streptophyta; class Magnoliopsida; order Lamiales; family Lamiaceae; genus Mentha; species Mentha longifolia. The sequence continues at coordinate 23,101,672 of CM038119.1, forward strand.
ATTTCGACGAAGTCGGAATGCGTTGAACAACATGATTTCGTGAAAGACGAAGTTTAGGCTTTAATTAGCACGATCTTGTCTTCAGACGAGGTTTAGGCTTTGAATAACACGACCTCGTCTTCAGACGAGGTTTAGGCTTTGAATAGCACGACTTCGTCAAAGACAAAGTTTAGGCTTTAATTAGCACGACCTCGTCTTCAGACGAGGTTTAGGCTCTTCTCCGTTTTAAACAAAGGCCGTATCTTTATTTTTAACCGAGGTGTGCCTCCTTGTTTTAAACCAAAGTATCTCTCCTTGCTTGTAACAAAGGTGATGCCTTCGTTTTTAGCAGAGGCAATTCGTACCTTTATTTTTAACAAGGTTAGGTCAATACGCGCGTTTTAATTTTACTCCTATTATGGAGTTTATTAAGTACCCTCGTCAGGGTTTTACTAGCTCACTTCGGAAATTGGATTTCTACGAAGTTTGGCTTTAAATAGCTGACTTCGGAAATTGGATTTCGACGAAGTTTGGCTTTAAATAGCTGACTTCGGAAATTGAATTTCTACGAAGTTTGGCTTTAAATAGCTCACTTCGGAAATTGGATTTCGACGAAGTTTGGTTTTAAATAACTCATTTCGGAAATTGGATATCTACGAAGTTTGGCTTTAAATAGCTCACTTCGGAAATTGGATTTCGACGAAGTTTGACTTTAAATAGCTCACTTCGGAAATTGGATTTCGATGAAGTTTGGCTTTAAATAGCTCACTTCGGAAATTGAATTTCGACGAAGTTTGGCTTTAAATATGGCTTTAGATTTCGACGAAGTTTGGCTTTAAATAGCTCACTTCGGAAATTAGATTTCTACGAAGTTTGGCTTTAAATAGCTCACTTCGGAAATTGGATTTCGACGAAATTTGACTTTAAATATGGCTTTACATTCTTTATTTATCGAGATAATATGCATAAGTAGAGTAGAGAGAGATGTGCAAGATGTATGCAAGACCCTAAAAAAGACGACCTACATGACCTAAATGAACTATATGAACTTGGACATTACTCTCGGCCACTTATGCAAGGTATCTCTTTAAATGAGTAATGTGCCGTGCACCGGGTATTGGCTTACCGGATAAGTGGGCGAGCTTATACGACCCTTTGCCGAGGACTTCTTCAACTCGGTACGGTCCTTCCCATGTGGCTTCAAGCTTGCCGAGTCTTTCCGCTTTACTGACCTCGTTGTTCTGAAGTACGAGGTCGCCTGCTTGGAATTGTTGGTACTTCACTCTTTGGTTGTAGTACCGAGCTATTTGTTGTTTGTACTTGGCTTCTCTTATGTAGACGAGCTCTCGTTTCTCCTCCAACAGATCCAGTTCGGTTCGGAGTTCTTCGTCATTGACTTCGGCTGTGAAGTTGAGAGTGCGCAGGCTCGGCAGGCCGACCTCTACCGGGATCACTGCTTCGGTTCCATACACCAAACTATAAGGTGTTTCACCGTTCGAGGTCTGGGGAGTTGTTCGGTACGACCATAAGACTTGGGGTAAATTTACTGCCCAATCTCCTTTGGCTTTGTCAAGGCGGGTTTTGAGTCCCTTGACGATCGTTCTGTTCGTAACTTCGGTTTGGCCGTTCGCTTGAGGATGAGCTACCGAAGTGAACTTCTGTTGGATATGAAGCCCTTCACTCCATTCTCTGAATATTCTGTCCGTGAATTGTGTCCCATTTTCCGAGATGAAGATTTGGGGTATGCCGAAGCGGCATACTATGTTCTTCTAGACGAAGTTGAGGGCGTTCTTGCTCGTGATTTCTGCCAAGGGTTCGGCTTCCACCCATTTGATGTAGTCGATGGCTATGATGGGAACTGGAGTTGGTCAAGAGCTTTGCCTAATGGAGTTACTAGGCTTGCGTCGACTTCGTCAATACTTCGGTGTTTGACTTCTTCCACGGGAGGGCTTGTGGATGACGAGGCTAATTTGCTTGGTGCATCTGCTCCGCTATTCTGCCCCCTTGGGATGTGAACCAACTTAAAATACGAGAAGTATTGTTGTAGGTTCTTGGCTTTGTGGAGGTATCCTGTCGCCTTTAACTTCGTGACCTCCTAGCATGTGGCTCACTATGATTTGAGAGTCGCTGTAAGCTTGTACAACTCATATCTGGAGACCTTGAGCTAGGCAAAGTTTGATGATTAAAGCTTCCTACTCCACTTTGTTGTTTGTTGTAGGGAAGTCGAACCGAAGTGTATAGGTTGTCTCATGTCTGTCTGAGCTGAGGAGTATGATGCCTGCCCCGCTTCCCGATTTCCTCGAAGCCGCGTTCACGTAAACTTTTTAACAATCTTTAGGTGGTTCTTTTGCGGGTTCGGCTTCGGTGTTTCCGTGAATTTGGATTCTACTAGGAAGTATGCTAGGTCTTGGCCTTTGATAGCGTGCTCACCTTGTCGTAAAAGGTGATAGCCACGTCCTTTTTGGGGCTCTTATGTGAGGGCCCGTCCGTTTTAGGACTTCGGGCCTCAGCTTTGAGAGTGAACTTCGTGTATATGAGGGCTTGTCCGTTTGAGGACTTCGGGCCTCAGCTTTGAGAGTGGACTTCGTGTATATGAGGGCTTGTCCGTTTGAGGACTTCGGGCCTCAGCTTTGAGAGTGGACCTGTCTCCTCGGCTTCGTCAGTACTTAGGAGTTTGACTTCGAGGGACTTCGGTCGGCCTTGGCCTTGAGAGGACGTCGCCTAGGCCTTAAGAGGACTTCGTCGCGTCGGCCTTGAGAGAAATTCATCGTCTTTATTGCGCTTTGCCTCGAGTGTGGGCTTCGTGCTGGTCAGAACGTCGGCCGCGACTTTGGTACCTCTTGAGGGTGTTGTTGCGCACCAATTGCTCTATGACCGCAACAAGCTTTCTACATTCCTCGATATCGCACCCGTAATTCTCATGGAAGCGACAGTACTCCTTGGATCGGCGCTTCTCCCTTCCACTTAACATGGGCCGAGGCTTCTCGAACATATCGGTGTGAGTTGGCTTCGGCCTCGTCAATGGAGTGAGTTGGCTTCGTTCCTGGTTTTGCCGAGGTCCAAGCCTGGATTCCAGGGGTGTATGCTGGAGCCTGTCGAAGGCACTTCGCCGACTTTGGCCTCAGTCATTCCGATCCTTCTTCCGATCTGAAGGTTCGGCCTTGTCGGCTTCGCGCTTGTGCCTGTCAGCTTCGTTGGCTCTTGCGAACCGATCTGCTATGATCCATCATGGCTCCAAAGTGCTAGGTAATTGTCCTCAATGTGCCGAGGTAAGACGGTGTCGCGCCGAGGGTGGCACGGCATCGCGACGAGGTGGGGTGATGTTACACTGGGGTGAGAGTCGATTGGAATCTTCCCGACATTCGTCATCGAACCTCCTTAGACGTGGTGTTGCGTCCCGTGCGTCGACGATTTGGACGCTTTGGGACTTTTGCCGATGTCGCGATCCGGAGGTAGCTTCGTGCTCTCCACCATCTTTGCGTGAGGGTTGTCTTTTTTCATGGCTGAGCTTTGTATTGTTTTTGGCGAGCTGGAGAAAATCTTGCTATGCTTATCCAACATGCTCAACGTGTCCGTCCGGAGTCTGGCCTTTGGCGTGTTCCTTCCTAAATAGCCGGTATGTTGCCGGGTGTAGATCTTGCGCCTGGCTTGCCTCGCCTTTGTGGATTTCGGCTTCCTGAACCGGTGGATTTGCTATCGGATCTTGTCCGGTTTGCTGAATATCCTTTTCCTTGTTGGCGGCGGGTAGCGGCAGCGATTGATCGTGTTGGAATCCTCTCGATGAGTAGAGCATGTTTCCGGGTGGTTTCGTCCGATTTGGTGGTGATTTCAGTCCGGAATTGGCAAATAACAGAAGCTGCTCCGAACGAATCGTGATTTCGCGAGTCGTGCAGCAGCACGAACTTCCAGACGCGATTCCTGCCACACCGGTGATCGGTTTTCGACGGGAAACCTACCGTTGGAATCCTCTCAACGAGTAGAACATGTTTCCGGATGGTTTCGTCCAATTTGGTGGTGATTTCAGCCCGGAATTGGCGAATAACAGAAGCTGCTCCGAACGAATCGTGATTTCGCGAGTCGTGCAGCAACACGAACTTCCAGACGTGATTCCTGCCGCACCGGTGATCGGTTTTTGACGGGCAACCTACCGTTGGAATCCTCTCGACGAGTAGAACATGTTTCCGGGTGGTTCATCCAATTTGGCGGTGATTTCAGCCCGGAATTGGCGAATAACAAAAGTTGCTCCGAACGAATCGTGATTTCGCGTTTGGGGGGGATCGCGTTAGTCTTCCTGTCATGGCTGTAGATTGCCTAGAAAATTTTTGATCGAAAATCACAAATTTTCGTTTCCCACAGACGGCGCCAGTGATCGAACTTATTTTCGTAAGGTAATTAATGCACGTAGACAAGGAATTAAGGAACACGAAAGCAAACGGAACACAAAGGGATTTACGTGGTTCGATCTATTGGAATAGATCTACAAGTGATCGAACTTATTTTCGTAAGGTAATTAATGCACGTAGATAAGGAATTAAGGAACACGAAAGCAAACGGAACACAAAGGGATTTACGTGGTTCGATCTATTGGAATAGATCTACGTCCACGTGCGGAAAGAGTATGGATCTTTATTGCTTGTATGAGTAGTGATTACAAGATTGTTCTCCCTCTTCAATCTATTCTAAACCCCTATTTATAGGTATTTACATATGGAATCCGACTAGGATTAAATGTCTTTTCCTATTATGACTCTTTGACTTGATCTCCTCCTTTATTGGATAAACACCGAGCTTATATATCTCTTGGAGCTTTAATTGTAGTCGATGTAGGAGTTGTCGTGGTGTAGAAGTCTCTTTGAAGTAGGTTGTAGCTGACTGGACCGAGCTGCATAGGGCTTTAGTTGGGCCGAGCTGCGTTGGCCGAGCTTAACTGTCGGGGCTCAATTATATTGGGCTCGATGCTTGGGCCTAGTAGATAGGCCATATCCTATCATAAGATATTAGTGGAAAATATCTAAAAATATTAGAAGACGTGGATTACCAAAAAAAAAAGTAGTAAAGAGGAGAAAATAATTATGTAAAAGTAATGTAATTTATTTTTAATAAGATCGGTTACTGCAATAAACATTTCCCGATATATTTTTTTATTATTCCATTAATTTGAATAAAAGCTTCCTCAAAACTTAATTTTATTAATATTTTAATAATAAATTATAATATTTGTGATGGTTAATATTGGATTAACATTTATTAAAACACTTTTGCGCAAATCCTCTTTCAAAGTTTGTGAGATCATACATATTAGTTTCATGTTTGATGAATTTTTAAAATGAAAAATACATAAAATTTACTCTTTTTTTTTTTTTTTTTAAAATGTAACTTTCATAAGGTATCAATATATAGGCGAGAATCTTGTAGGAAAAAAGAGAGAGAGAGAGAGCAATTAATTGGGTGTGAAATGAAAATGAGAAAAAGATGATAAACCGTTTAATGCTTGTTAAATAATTACGCACCTTAATTGTAGGGATGTGGTTATTAAGAATGATAGAGTTAGACAAAATTACCCTTTAACTATTTAATTTGCATGGCTTTATCTTCCTTTCTGCATGATTTGCTATATCCATTTACAACCATAGATTTAGATAATTGGATGGACAAGATATATTCTCATTTTTTATTTGGGGACTTATTTACATATGATCCATCCTATATATATATATATATATATTATATTCAGTGTGTGTATATATAAGTGAGAAGATAGTTTTAATTTAGGATTTAAATAATAAGAATATCAAATATTAAGATATTGATCCTAGTTCCTTAGGTGTTAGTTTGGGGAAACTACAGTAGGTATACTACTAAGGAATTGAATTAATATTCCATTAGTAAAGTTCTTATAGAAACAACTAAGTAAGATAGGCATCTTGTCTTCTATATTCCTTCTCGATTATATTTACTCATACGAATCTTCGTACCAATGAACCAATGAAGGTACGAGCGGGAAGTGATCGAGAAGAGGTTGGAAGAAACGTAATAAGCTAATTAAACCGGAGACAGGTGGACTTTCTATCAAAGAAAATATTTGATGAAAATGATATATGAGATATATCTCATTCTATGATTATGATGAATTGACTTGCATTTGTTTTATGAGTTTTGTATGATACCAACTGCATAGTTATGACGAATTCGGTTCTGCGCAAGGCAGAATTAAGTGTACACCCATGGTTGTGAGTCGTCTAGCGTGTCGACCAATCACTATGTTCGAGAGGGAGGCCTCCTTCTCAACACCTACTATGTGAATTGTAGCTCTGGTTCATACTTATGATATCTATTGTGTTCAGACATTTACACTGAGGTTTTATAAAATGTTTAGCATGCTCGAGTTGATTTCAAAGTAAAATACTCGTGAGATGTTTCTTCATGGCGAGTTCAATATATAGCTCTATCAAGCACTTTAAAACCATTTTGGCATGTGTCACACTGAGTAGTTGTACTCAGCTCTGTATTTTATTTCTAAAATGTACAGGTTAAGCTTGGTGACGGGATGGAGGTGTGTTGAGTGGCTGTTGTTAATAAATAATGTACAGCTTGATTCAAGTTAAGTTTATATGTCTGCATACATGTAAACTAATCCCGTGTTTGTCCGCTGCAACACCTCTTTGATACACTTTTGAATTCAACCTTTAGTATATGGTTTGTTTCGACTGAATACTATATAGTCCACTAGTACTCTTGAATAAATTGGTTCTTAAGTTATCTTTTACATCGAGCTTATGATTTAACTAAGTAACTTGTATTCTTGATTCTAAAGTTACTAGTGTGCTTAACATACTTTGATCAGTGATTCTATTATTCTACTTGATTATTGGATTATTGAATAATCAAGTTATATAAGTTTAAGATCCAATCATGTTTCTCTTTATCACTTAATTAATTGTCAGCGTAACCACCCCGGCTTAGGATATTATTGTTGCCCCTAATGTCGGGGCGTTACAACTATAGTCAGTGAATGTATGAGTATGCAATGATAAACAATAGCTTAATTATTTTATTAAAAAAAAAAGTAAAGTAAAGTAAGATGGTCTGCGTTCAGCTAGAGAAATGAGTTTCTTGGATCTAATCGTAGAGATAGATTGTTTGTCTATGATCTCACGAAATTATGTGGGTACGGTCATTTATAATGTTCTCTCCATCACAAAAGAGTTTGATTGTGTTTCATTCCATTGGGCTGCAAGAGGTTGTAATAAGGTGGCTCATCATATTGCAAATCTTGCCCGCAGCTCAAATTTCTCTGTTGTATCTTTTGTTTCTGATGTAGAAGCTATTGAACAATTAGCTCTTCCTTAATGAAATTAAAAGTCTCCTTTGCTAAAAAAAAGTAAGAGCTAAAAAACGGTTAAAACAAATGCAAAAAAATTATAATGGTTAGGTCAAAACAAGTCTTATGTCCACTCTTGCCATAAACATGACGAAATACCTTTATCAGCAAAGGTGTGGCTTATGCTTATATAGCTAGCTATTATGATTTAGATCTCACAATACCTGAGAACTTATATCCTTAGACATTACCACGGGATCTCAAGGGGTCTAACTCAAATCAACTCAAACTCGAAAAATAGCCGTATCGATGTTTCTCCAAGGCACAAAGTCCTTAGAATCAAAGTCACATCCATAACTCAAACTGCAAAATAATAAAGACATAACCGATTGATATTTAGGTTTGAGGTTTGATATGTAGCACTCTTCCAACTATGAAATAATTCTTACAATGCAAAATAAGAGGTAAATATTGAATTTTCTCAGCTAAGACTTGTAGATTTGAAACTGAAAAACAAATTAAGGCATGAAGAGTTTAGATCTCTGAAAGAGAACATTTATATTCCAAGGAATGCTAAGGATGAACTGTTTTCTTAAAAAAATAAGACACTCATTGGAGATTTAAGATGAACTTTCAAACTAAGAAATCTCAGAAAATTCAAAAAAACATTTGAGAAGAGAAAATTCTAAAATTTGAATGCTAGAAAGTATAAAAAAAATATTAAGTGGAATCTAAAATACAATGTTAACATTCACTAATTACAAAAATATGTGTTTTTTTTTTGTGAACGATGAGATAAAAAGTAGTCCTGGCAAAGTAGCGGGCCGGCCCAATCCAAGTCCACCGGGTTTTTGAAATTAAATGGGCAAGTCCGACTAGGCCCGAAATCCTTTCAGGCCTCAATTTTCAATGTCAAGTTCGACCTGGCCAAGTCCGGTCCGAAAGTATCTTTTTAGTGCAAAATTACAAGGACGGACCCGAATCTATCGGTTTTTGTCATTTTTGGGCTTACCGGTCTGAAATTCAATCGGACCTACTATTATGATGCCCAGCCCGACCCAAAACCGGGGCGGGCTAATAAAAAGTAAATAAAAGATTCGTTGTCATTTAAAATGAGCAAGAAAATACACGTAAGTTAACACACGCAGACCTGCCTTCTTGCCGTTGGGCCACGTCTTGTACTCGGATTCTTTTCTTCTTCCTCTTCTTAATTTTACATCCGCCATTGCCCCCTCGAATCTTGAATTCTGCCCCCAGAAAAATTGTCGGTGAAGATGATCCAGCCTCTCTATGCTCTGGTGTTCGGAGAAGTGGCGACTATTTTGGTGCTACTATTCCGTACGCCGTTGAGGAAGCCGCTGCTGATGTTGCTCGACCGACTGAAGCAGGGCCGCGGCCCCGTTGTCGCCTCCACCGCCGGCGGCACCCTCTTTGTCATCATGGTTTCCCTCATCTACAATATCACTACCATCCAGACCCGCACTGTTGAAGGCGGTGCCGTTAATCCCACCGACCAGGTTCTCTTGGCCAATCACCTTCTCGAAGCATCGCTCTTGGGTAATTTCTCTCTTTTCTCTCTCTAACGCCCCAATTTTTACCCCCTTTCTGCTGTGATTATGATCTTGATTATGATTATATGACCTAGAGGAACAATCAATTGCACAGTTATTGTTGAAGGAATGATTGAAATTTTGATGTTACGAGTTAGGGTTTCGTTCACAATTACTTGAATCATTAAAGTATTCAAAGCGTAAAATTGAAGGATTGCAAAAGAGAAATGTGAAATTGGAAGCAAAGAATGAATTTGTGAGAAAATATGCGATTGATTGATTGATTGTGCAGGTTTTGCTTTGTTCCTGGCGTTGATGATCGACAGGATCCATTACTACATAAAAGAGGTTCGCATGCTGAGGAAGCATATGGAAGCTATAAAGAGGTCCGAGCATAAATCGGAGGATGCGAAGACGAAGGAGAAGGGCAAGGGTAAAGCTGAGAATGATGATGATTCGAGTTAATTCGAAACTGGATGCTACTAACATTAAGCTTTAGAAGGCGCGGCTTTCTGGAGGTTAATAACCCTGCATTTATCATTGTGATTTGCTATGTTTATTTAGGAAGACAATAATTCTGTTGAATCTGATTAATATCTCGTTTCCTTACTAATTTCATATGGATAAAGATTTACTGATGATATATTTATATGCATATGTAAAAGTCTTTGGTTGCTTCTGGCCTATGTTCGTTTGTCGTTACGAAAATAATGCTTGCACCTGGATAGGTATCATCATTTGGATAATGTTCTATACCATTTAGTTCTTGAGAAACATTTTCTGGGGTCCAGATAGGCTGATCAATGAACAACTGGTCATGAAGTATTAGTATTCTAGATACATAGAACTTAGCTTAGTTGAAAAGTACCGGGAGATATTTCGAGTTTGAAGGGTACCCACAAGGTACAGAAGGTGTGAGATCATAGGTTTTCCTCTCTTGAATTGAGATTATTATCCAGCACTGAGTATCATTTCTGGGCCTGCCCTTAAGTCTTATCATTTACTTTTGCTCTAGTTTGAGGATGGGGTCGGTGTGTTTCCGTGCTTTGCACTTGACAAGATTTAACAGAATTAGTTGTCAAGATTGAGGAATTTTTGGTTCATTGAACTTAGGGATATCAACGAGCAGGTTTTACCTGGGCCAATCCGGAACTGCTCATTTCTCAATAGTCTATAAAGCTGCTGTTTTGGTTCCGTTTCCGGAAGGGACCCACTAAGAACCAAGATTTGATCGGTCCTGACGCTGACCGACCAATTCACTTCAAATCCAGTCCAACACAGACCGTGTTTTTTGAAAAAAAAATTACGACGCTCCTTCTCTCAAAGAGAAATCCTCTTTCTAAATTTTTTTTCTTTAGTTATTTTCTCTCTAAAATTTTTATTTTTCATAATTTTTTTTTTACTAGAACTTCTGTCATCACTTTCTCTCTCCAATTTTTTTCTCTTTCGTCACTTTCTCTTAATAATTTTTTTTTTTGGTAATTTATTCTCTCTCACCACCCCCTCAAAAAATTTAATTTTTCAGAATTTTCTCTCTTCTCCTCTGAAACTCTCTTTAAAATTTTTCTCTTGCTACTTTCTTTATCAAAAAATTTATTTTTCTCTGAGCAATAGAGTGTGAAGTGTATGATGCTTCTTACAGGCCAGGTAATCCATGGATCTATGGGTAGAACCCCGACCCAGACCATCGTAACTATATTAGTGGTTGATCCAGGTGAATTCCGCTCGTTGACACCCCTAATCAAACTTATCAAAGAAGCTGGTAATGCTCAGATTGAAAAAGGTGGTGATTAGATAGGAATAATTGTGGGAGTTGATACCTCATTATACTTGCCGCCAAATATTTGTGGACTTTTAGGTCGTCTTTCAACAGATAGAAAGCGTGAGAAACCCTTTTTTCTTTCAAAATTGTTTGCAAAGAGAGGTGATGGATGTTGTAGATGATATATTCTGTTGATGTTCATAGTGAATTGTTGGTGTGAATTTGAAGTTAAAGCTTTGGTTTCTAACATGTGTCTTGATTACTGCAACCAATTTGTGCCATCCACCTGTGTTATATGCCTTTAACCATTGTTCCAAAATACTTGGCCCAGGCCTTTATTTGCACAAATTCATGTCGTGTGAAATCTTCCAGTCTAGAATTAATGTCCCGCGTTAATATATTGTGTTTGTTTGTATTATATTATAATGTAACAATTTTTTGTATCACGTCTTGAGCTGAGTCGTAACTTCTATAAGGCGAAGGCCTTGTGTCGCTTTGCGCTTGATCGCCCTCTAGCCTCGATTCCTCAGAGACCGATGAACTCGTTCAACAGGCAGCAGTGCTGCCGACCTTTTCATGCACTATTGCCCACCAAAATTCAATTTACAAATTCAATTAAACAGTTTATAAAAAGTATTTGGCAAACTAAGTTCTATAAGATCAAAAAATAAGCTAATAGCTTATAGGCTCTCCAAAAATATATGATATTTTATTTTAATTTAATTTAATATTTTACTTTTTTAGTAGTATTACATAATTCTATTTTATTTTCATATTTCCAATACATATATTTTTCATTTGAATTTTATCAAATCATAGATTTTGATTTTTTTTTTATATTTTATTTATTAAGGTTGTTTTTTTTTTTTTTTTAAAATTCTATTTTAAGCTTATAATAAGTGTTTTTAAATAAACTTAATCAAACATGTTCTAGTGTTTTAGATCATGTGGCGACTTCATCGCAAAAGATCACGTGATAGAAGACTCGTGGAATATAAATCTAACATCACAGTCCAAACAGTTTGGGCCAAAATTGTCTATTTACACTGTAAGATGATATAATGTTGAGACTTGCAAGGTAGGTATATATATGTACACCCAGGATAGAGTCTCTAAATCTATCTAAAGTACTTTCTCCGTCCCTTTCTATATACTTGAGCTCGCATTTATTATTTTGAATCAATTATCATAATAAAATGACTCAAGTAAAAGGGGACGGAGGGAGTAGTCCTTATCGTGATCTAGAACTGAATGATCGCCGCGGGAGTTGACAAGTATTCGGAAATGGAGGTGTTGAAATGACTAAACTAAACAAAGGGGTCGGTTTTTATGGATAAGTCCCCACCTTCCAAACCAAACCACATTCATAGAATATTAGCAAAAATGCGTTTGCCATTCCCCACTTGCTTTTTGAGGAAACTATTGAATAATCCGGTGTGAACCTAACCTGGCCTCCTCTAGTAACGGTTTCATTTCGTAGTTGACCATCATTCAAGTTAGCTTCAAACCTTAGTTTTGCAAATAAAGTAATGGTTGACTTTGCCCGATTCAAGCACAAAGATGTTGATCCTTTCGTTTATGCTCCAAAGTCCTCCATGTTCACATTAGATGTCTGAACACCCTCTGATGAGGGGTTGACTTTGTGATTTTACATGACTCCACCGACAAGTCAAAGGGTCGCATCATTCATTGTTCACACTTTTGACAAAGTGCTACGCGGAGTCAACTCTCAACACCCCTTTTCTCCACCGTCCAGTTAAACCACTCTTTCCCTACACCTCAAACCAGGGACGGAGCCAGGAATATGTATATGGTCGGGCGAGATTTCATGAGGGGTAAAAAAAATTAAAAAATGAGAAAAAACTCAATCATAAAGGGATTAAAATACAATAATTGGGCAGGTAAAAAATTAAAAAAATAAAAATTAACACTATATATTATTCGAATTTATTTTTTTACCCGGAAGACCGCCTAGTCGAGCCCGGTATGTGGCTCCGTCTCTGCCTCAAACACTAGTACAATTAAACAAACGTATTTTCTCTTTTACCAAAAACATCATTCCCACTCCCAATAGACGAATAAACAGATTGTGTATTCATATAATATGAAGAATAGAAAAGATGTTAGGCTCCTAATATTTGAGTTCTACAAACTACAAGTTGAAGTAGCCGAAACCACGTAAAATCACAAATACGGTGAATTGGCAATAGTTAAAAGGATAGCTTCTTTTCTTTTCTTTTTTTCGTAGAACAATTTTATTAGTTTCACATGTTGAATAAAGGACTTAATTATGTTTTTGCTAGTTGACTATCTCGAATAATTTTTACTAGTTAATATAAAGTGTTTATTATATGTATTAGTCTACACAACACACAAGATTTCTTATTTATCGAAGTGTATAACACAACACAAGCATGTGAAATCTTACATACTACCTTCATCCCATTATATTAGTCACATTTACTTTTTGCACGTATTTCCACAGAAATCTAGTACGAGTTTTAAAATATAATTTCGTAGTATTGTTTTTTTTACGAGATACCGTATCTCGTAAAAAAAATGATACTACGAAATTATATTTTAAAACCCGTACTAGGTTTCGATATAAAAACGTGTCAAATAGTGAATGTGACTAATGTAATAGGATGGAGATAGTACTTTTTTTCCCTACAGTGACTGACAGCACTAATGCATTGCACTCAAGAAGGTTAATTGAAGCCTCCCTTCAAATTATGTTTTGCCAGTTACTGTACGTACATTATTTTAAATATTCTTACTATTTCAAAGTATTTATCTTGAAACAATTTTGTGTTAGATATTTTATATCTTACCTGGGGGGGGGGGGGGGGGGGGGCTCATACTGCGCAACCTTTCCACTGATATTCGCCTACCATTAACTTAAAAAAATAAAATAAAAAAAAAGGTTTTTGCTTATACTGTTATTATGTTTGGAAAACAGAACCCCCGGCCATATAAATAAAGCCAGAGAGAGAGAGAGAGAGGGAGGGAGAAAAACACGAAAAAGATTGGAGCAAAAAGTTGATGTGAATCAAAAAAATCCTTCATTACCATAACACTTATTGATACAGAATCATCACCATCACCATCACCATCACCATCACATCACAAGAATGTATTCAAAACAATACTACTAATATCGATGCTATTAATTTCATCCCAATTAAAATAAAAATGATGAAACAATGAATCCTCCTCTTGAATTGACGTTTCAATCTCTTCTCCATCAATGCCCAAAACCGATAAACAATCTTCTTCATTAATCAACTCTTCTTCATCAATCACCTGGTTAACTCCTATTTCTGATGAGTATTCCTCAATTTCATCGCCCCTCACCGTCAACCACTCCTCCTCCGCCGAATTCATGAACGAGAAACCATCTTCTTCGATCAATCCCCTGATCCTTCCCGCCGGAGAGTCCTCCGACCAAGGATTCTCCGTCGGGTCGGCCGAAGAATCCGACACCTCCATAGCATCCCAGAAGTGCTGATCCATCACGCTAGTCGGAGATTTCTTCGTAATTCCGCCGCAATTCGCCTCCGCGGATTCGAGAAACGGGTGCCGGAGGAGCTCCACCGCCGTCCACCGCTCCTTCGAGTCCCGCGCCAAGCACTTGCTCAGGAAATCCTTCGCCGTGTCGGAAAACCAGCTCGGAATCTCCGGCACGTCGTCGGAATACGCCACTCTGTAGAGAGCCGAGGCAGGATCCCTCATCTCCGGCCACGGATTCGATCCCGTCGCCATTTCGACGACCGTACACCCCAACGCCCACACATCCGCCGGAAACCCCTGCTCCTCGCCGCGCGCGACTTCCGGCGCCATGTACGCCGGCGTTCCGGCGAATCCCTCAGAGTCGCCGCATCCCGTCCACTTCGCGCATCCGAAGTCGGCGATCTTCACGCCGCCGTCGTCGCCGATCAGTATGTTCTGACCTTTAATGTCGCAGTGCACAAATCCGAGGCGGTGGAGGTAATCCAACCCCTTCACCACTTGCTGCGTGAAGAATTGAATCGCGCTTTCTTCGAGCGAGCCTCCCTCACTTCTGATCAGATCGGAGAGCGCGCCGCCGGCGACGAACTCCAAAAAAACGTTGTACAAGGATCTATCCTTCTCCACCGTTACGTCGGAGCCGAAGCACTTGACTATAAACGGCGAGCAAAGCTGAGAAATCAGAAATTGCTCCTTTTTTAAGGAGCTAGAGCAGGACATGTCTGCGGATTTCACGGCGAAGAGCTCGCCGCCAGCGGTGGTGGCGAGCGACACCGCGGCGGAGGAGCCCCGCCCTATTACGGGACCCCGCGTCCACTCCATCGAATTCTAGAGAGAGAAAGTGAGAGAGAAAAAAAAAAGTTTTGGAATTGAAGATGTGAGAGTTGTTGAAGTTAGGAAGTATATATATACGCAGGGAAGAAAAGGTTATAAGTAAATTAGTAAGTTATATTAGCTGTGTGTGGTAACGTACAGTTCTTCTTCTTCTTCTTCTTCTTGTTATTATTATTATATTATATTATATTATTATACCCCTGTATTTATTAAGGTGTCTTTACCCTTTGGGAGCAACGAATCTTCTTTACCTATTCCCCTCCCTTTCTAATATCCGTATCGACGGCCACACGCTTTTCCAATTTCGAAATTCAAATTAAAAAAATTAATAATAAAAGCCACGTGGAGGCGTGGGAGAGGAGGAGGAGGGAGCCGACCGTGAGCGGCCTATTGCTTGCTTAGTTATGATAAAAGGGCCCACATGAAGCCACGTGAGCACGTGCCGCCGACCGCCGCTATCACCGCTACTACTCGACCAATGCGCTTTTTTACACATTGCGGCGCCCGTTGCTGTAATCCCAAGCAATTAGTACTAATGTAGTACAGTAAAATAAAAAAAATCTTTTTAAAACTTTTGTAATTTTCGAAGGTACAAATACCGAGGGCACTGGTTTTGGGTCACTTGATTGTTGTTATTAATGAAGTGGAGATAAATGAGTTGAATTATCATTTAATTTATTTTTTAATTTGTCGTGATGGTTTGAGGTTTTCTTCTTCCCACATGCCTGCAGTGCGAAAAGAGGGACAAAAATATGGGTGTCACATGATTTTGTTTGAGTGTATATTATAATTATATAGTATTAATCTTATTCTTGGCATTGGAGAAATGGGGTAGCTAGGAGTGGAGGTGGAACAAGAGCAGACTTAGTGTTTGGATTTCACAGTTTTACGGCAGAAACAATGGCATCTGCAATAAATTAGCTGGAAGATTTGAAGAGATGTGTGGCACATGACTTATTAGGGGTATTACAAACAATTAACAACTTTCATTTATTTCTCTCCAGCTTTATTACACTAAACTATTTCTAAATATGGACTATTTAGTTATTATGCATACATAACATCACATCTATTTTAATTTCGGATAGCATTCTCTGTCTCAATTTCTTGACAAACATGGATATTTCCTACTGGATTATGCAGGGTGTATTTGATACATATTTCTTAAAATGATCGTGTTTCTAATTTAAAGCTTGATGTGATGACTGCTCTATTTTGTTAAATGTTTAACTTCTTGTTTTAGTTTTGATTGGATTTTAGAAAAGAGAAACTATTCAACATTAGAATGATCCCATATGTCCTGCTCAATAGGAAGCCATATAGGAAGAAATGGATCGAGAAACGGAGTTCGAATGAGTGAGAACGAGACAAACAAGCGAGTTGCACACAGCTTTGTAACGGAGTAGTATAAGAGATTATTAAATTAGTTTAATAAAATAATAAAACTTTAATTACTTTTCACTATTAGATATAAACTAATAGAACCCGTCTCAATAAAAAAATTAGATCAAGTAGAATGAGACGAAAGTAGAATGAGACAAAAGGAATATAACTAAAGTTGGATAACATTCAAGATTTAAAAAAAATAAATAAATAAATAAAAAATCAAATGAAACTACTTTATAAGCAGGCACATCTCATCACCACCCGCGCTTAAAGTTTTAGCTGTGAGCATAAAATTTTATAATACTCCCTCCGTT
>CM038119.1:23118424-23131822 GCA_001642375.2 Mentha longifolia
TATTTAAGATCAGACATCAATATGTTTTGATGCATTTATGATGATTTAATTTCAAAACAATGAAATTTACATTAAAATATTAAACACTATACTTTATATTTACACACTCTCCTAAAATTATGTGCCAAAAAGAAACAAACATGTTTAAATGGGACGGAGGGAGTATAATATATACTTAATAGATATACAACGCCTAGAGTTTCATTTAATTCCTAATTTATGTAATTAATTTAACAAATAAATATAACTAAAAAATTATCTGTGTAATCGTATGGAATACACAACTTCAATCTTCTATAGACAATGACTCTTATTAACTTACTCCCTCTGTCTTTTTTTAAGTGTTCCAGTCAATAATTCACAAATAACAAGGAAATTTGTAAATTTACATTATAACATTAACTAGTTTGTATCCCATCGAAACTCGACGGGTATTACTAATCACTTTATAATATATTTTATAAATAAAATGTCAAATAATATACTTTCATTTACAAAACTTTGACAATAATAAGTATTGATACATACAACATAAATTTTAAAACTTATTGGCCAACGGGCCACCTCAAAATTAGTTTTGCGTGAAGTATCTTAATTTTATCGGCCAATGACCATCTCAAAATCGATTTTGTGTCTAACTAATATATTGTCAAGTGTCTTAAATCAAAAATATACTCTTTGTTACAAAAATTTGAGAAATATATTTCAAATACTAATTGGTCTACGGGCCACCCCTAATGCTCATTTTGTGTCAATAAAAATTAAAAAAACCTTATTGGTCAATGAGCCACCTCAAAATCGATTTTGTGTCTAACTAATATATTATCATGTGTCTTAAATTAATTTTTTTTTTTATTACAAAAATTTGAAAATCATATTTCAAAAACTTATTGGTCAACAGACCACCTCAGAATGCTCATTTCGTGTCAATAAAAATTTGACAATCATATTTATCTACACATACCAAAAGAAAAATTGAAAAAACTTATTGGCCAATGGGCGGTCAATGAATTGATTTTGTGTCTAACTAATTTATTGTCAAGCGTTTTAAATTAAAATAAAAATTTGACAATTATATTTCAAAAACTTATTGGCTAACAGGCCACCTCGGAATGCTCGTTGTTGGGTCAATAAAATTTGACAATTATAAAAACACCAGTTTATAGGATTTGCCATGGAAATATATTATAAAAAGATCTTATTTGAATATCTTATAATCCACACGACTATGTAGAAATTAAATTATATTATTATTATTATTATTATTATTATATGAAGATTGATTTTAAAAGAACACAATATATAGATTTTTAGAAAAACATGGTAATGGAGGATGAAGAGAGCGCCCCGTAAGCATGCCGATCGACGTGGTGCTCCGAATCCGCACCGCAAACTATATTTAAAAAATATATTCCCAAAATACTAAACTCTACTAAAAAAAAAACTAAACCCTAAAAAAAATACTAAACCCTACTAAAAAATACTAAACCTACAAAAAACTCAACACTAAAAATAATAAAGATGAAAATGAAAAGCCAACATAAATGTTTGAGTTCCCCCTAAGCATTACCGATCGACGTGGTGCACCGAGTCCAGAACGAACTAATTTAAAAATATATATATATTTATATAGGCTCTCCACAAATTCAATGTGAGATTGAAGAATTTAGAAATTTTAGAATACTAAATTTCAAACATTCTACATAGACATATGAATTAATGTGGAATATCTACTAATTGCAAAATAAATAACAATTTGGATTAGAAAGATGCATCTATTTATATAGGTTCTCCACAACAAATTTTGATATATTTTTTAGATAACTAGATAATGGAGTATCATTAATCACTTTATAATATATTTTATAAATAAAATGTCAAATAATATACTTTCATTTACAAAAATTGATAATAATAAGTATTGATACCTAACTAATTTTAAAAACTTATTGGCCAACATGCCACCTCAAAATTGGTTTTGTGTCTAATATATTGTCTTTGTTAATTATATTAATAGATCAAGTGAGCTCAAAACTATAAAAAAAAATTAATAAATTTATAGTTTTGCTTTGTTAATTATATTAATTAATAAATAATTAAAAATATGTTGGATAGTCATAGAACTTATTGATAATAAAAAATCTTGTAAAAATGTACTACTCATAATTTTAGCCAAAAGACCAAAATAATGTTGCATAAATTTATTATCTAAATTTTCTTTTTATATGCAACTATATGCATGTGAGTAGTTTGGGTTGAATAATTTTGAATATGTGATTCTTTTTTTTATATGAGTTCTCCATTGATAGAGTTTTATAAAAGAATAGATGTGGATAAATGTCAATTTTTTTCTGTTTGAATAATAAATATTACGTGTATAAAAGGGTGGACAAAATTAACAAATAGATCTTCTTTAAAATATTATTATAATATTTTTATTTTTATATAGTTAATGTTTCATAATAAAATAAAAATAAATATAATGTCTATTTCCTTTTACTTTTCTTTCTTTTTTTAAATGTTGATATAGCACACACTATGGAAGTATGAGGCGGCTACTATGGGTTAATTAGGCAAAATAATATTGTTGTTGATGAAAGAAACGCATATATATAAAATATATAAAATTATAAGATTAGCATAATTTGATACCAAATATAAGTAGATAAGTATACTTAGAATCCAAATAGATATATATATGTATAATATAGATAGATATATTACTTTACTATAATTAATATTAATATGTATAAATATATGGATTTTAGATAAATAAGAATGGAGGCTGTACGTAATGCCACGTAAGTATATGAATTAACGTGGTGCTTCGAATCCGCTATGGAATTATATATTGATTATAAGGGTAAAATTGGAAAAATGTAGTTATTATGTCATCGAATTCTGAAATGGGACACTTAAAAATAAACAACAAAAATAGTAACTGAGACACTTAAAAAAAATTGGAGGGAGTATTTGATTACCTCCTTTTTTTGCTATTTTAAGACTTCTTTTATGAATATAGAGGAATGTTGGTAGGTTGTAGGCACGCTTAATATGTTTTGGGTGACATGATTATATATATATATATATATAAAGAACGTTAACATAAATATATTCAAAAACTAAATTTCAATATCGTAAAATTATCAATGGTGAACATATTAAGTGTGGGCACGATACAGTGGAATATTTCTGTATCAACTACTAATATAATCGTCATTCAGTCCTTGCTTTTGATTATTTCATTACCTTCCTTGCATCCTAATAAAATGTTACAATATTCTACAAAATCAAACACTTGACAATACTACATGCGAGACCAAAAAAAAAAAGCCAATCAGGAAGAATGGGTAAAAATAAATTTCTATGAACTTATATATTAACTTCCCTATGCTCACCGACTTGCATTAACTAATTGCACAATCATAATACGAATACGAATCGGGCTAATCGAATAAGAATACCGAATCGAATCAAAATTATTTGATTCGTTACAAGCCTAGTAGCTGACACCATATTTTGCTTATTGAACAAGTCTGCTCACAAATTTTAATAGAAAAATGCTTTCATAGTCTGAAAGAGTATAATATAAGTCCATACACATTTCCGCACTGGCTTTCTAATTCATATACATCTAATTAATTAACCCACTACCTTATTAGTCACTAGGGTTGATATTAGCAAAATTGTCTTCTTCTTAACTGGCCTTAGGCTAATACAGTAGACGTGTCCCTTCTGCATCGTGTTCTAACTCGTTTCAGGACCAACAGTAAGCATGTGTTGTTCTGTTTGAGTTCGGCATTCATCAAAACAATATCGTTAAACAATCAAAATCATTACACAACACTACACATAAATATCAAGTACATTGTCGTTTCCCGGGCAACATGAGACGGTTGACAAGGCTCCGTAGTCTATCGGCACCGGGCCCCGGTTTTAGATTAGCAAGATTCCCAACCCGAGAGCAATATGGCTCGCCTGCACACCAACCACCAGGCGTGAAGTTACCATTTGTTCTTCCAAGTAATTCTACATCAATTTTGTCTAATACAGGAGAGTCCCTTCGAAACTTTCGAGCAAAGGCAGCACCACTTTTGATCATATTTTTAGCATCACCAAGGGAGATTGTACGAGGATGTTGTCTCGGTGGAGAATCCCAGGAAATATAGTGCATATCATGGTTCACAACGGTCTCTACGAATTGTGGAGTGTGCATATTACAGTCTGGAAATAGCCTTCGGGTGAAGAGAGATAGTTTGTGTAATACATGAGTAAGGTCCTTGGGAGATTTTCCCACCCCCATATGCAGTACTCAACGAACGAACGTGACAAGATCATCCAAGCTGAACCTGCGAATATTGGTAATTGAGTAAGTGACATAAATGAGGCAACTTCGGATTGTTCAATCATGATCGAGTGTCGATTTTTATACATTTTATAGATTTAATGATTTCAATATTAATTTCTAAAGTATTAGAATATAAAACAATCGAAAAAGTCGAACAAAATAATACTAAAGTGAGCAAACGGCGATAGGTGCCCACGAATGGTGCTCACAGGGTTGATCAGCATATCATATATTCCAAAATGCATTAACCATAATGATTAGGGGCAAATGAAGATACTAACCAGTAAATAATTTGAAGGCGCTTGGTAAATTTCTCTTAGGCCCGACCGGGAGAACGTCGGACTTGTTTTTCTCATAGAGCCCCGGATCTATAATCAAAGGCATTGCTCTGCCCTGCCTGCAATAGTCATCATCATGATTTCTAAAATAAATTTTTGGAAAAAAATAAAAATAAAAAAATAATCACCAAGACAAGTCAAGATCATGATCATGATCCAAATTATAATTTTCTTGATTCAACCTTTTATCCATTTACGCATTTTGCAATTTGGATCTTCTATTGCAATTCCGTATTACATTTCATATTACAACGACAGATGATCCCCATGTATCATAAATATTTTCGAAACCAACAATAGCAAAAGTTTCCATAAACAAATTTGTTAATTACTCATAATGTTTATGACATGTGACGACCATCTATTATTGCAGTACGGAATTGCAATAAGGATTTGAATCTCAGGTTTTGAGCCGAAAGACGATATCACTTTCTCGAATGACTGAGAACTTACTTTTGCCATCCAAGATTGCTCGAATGAGATATGAAGTTGAGGTCTCGTTTTAGAGTTGAGAAAGTGTGCAGGAGATCTGGAACAAGCAATTAGTTACACGTACAAAGAATGATGTAACTATCTTAACCAATATTTTAAAAACCAAACGGGAAGTCAAACTGGCCGGAATCGAACAAAATCGGACAAAAATGCTGAACCGGAACCATGACCAGTTCCTGGTTCAACCGGCCGGTTCGGTTCGGTTTTTAAAACACTAATCTTAAAAAATAAACAGAGAAAGATAATGGAGTTACCATCCTGAGTGATCAAAGGGTAGTCGGAGGCGCTAAGATTTATAAACCAGTCCCAATCTTTGTATCTCTTGAGAAGAATAGCACAGGCATGCAATGTATTAGCAACCATGGTAGGGCCTCGGTAAGTAACCATGTTGGCTCTTTCATGCATGTACACATTCCCAACCTCAGAAAGCAGGGGATGCTTTCTGAGGCGGGACGCGAGCTCCGATCTCTCTCGAGCCGGAGACTCGAGATCAAGGTGCAGTACATAGTAGTTCAACGGGTGATACACGGACTGAAGGGTCCTCCATAGTTTTTCAAGATCGCCTTTCGATCCGGAGATGAGATAGGCGAATCTCGGAGGTGCATTGTACATGGTTGAGTCCATGGAAAAGGAGTTCAACTGCATAAGTGTTAGGATGGAGTTTACTGTGTTTATGTAGGATATCAGCCTCAAGTTGAGTAGGGTGGCTATAAGGAAAATGGTTAGTAGTGAAGCCATGAAGAGAGGGAAAATCCATTTCTTCTTCTCCGCCTTGAAGCATCCCATTGCAAATAGTACTTCACTTAATTAATTATCACTTATAATTTCCTCATGAGTACTTTAATTTGTACTCAAATAACTGGCAAAGTGTTGGCCCTGTTGCAAGAATCAGAATTAAGGATCAATGTTGTGTTGGTTTGAATTTAATTTTGGTAACAACATAGTAGTCCTCCAATTAATTAAATTAAAGGGATATTTTGTGATATTTGCTTTGACTAATTTGAGTTTGTTTCATCCCCAAACTCGAAATCATTGAATATTCATCAAAAGATTTTACACTTCGTATAAATCTTCACGACAATTTCAATTTCTTTTTCTAATAATAATAATAATAATAATAATAATAATAATAATAATAGTTTCCCAAAGAAACATAGTGAATTGTTTATTACGGCATAAATTAATGGTTAAATTTGTATGATATTAGGCGTCTTTGACTAAAATTGACTAAGCAAATAAAATTATGTTCTACTCAATAAGTCAATAACCT
Source organism: Mentha longifolia (assembly GCA_001642375.2). Classification (NCBI taxonomy): domain Eukaryota; kingdom Viridiplantae; phylum Streptophyta; class Magnoliopsida; order Lamiales; family Lamiaceae; genus Mentha; species Mentha longifolia. Next base: position 23,124,873 of record CM038119.1, read on the forward strand.
CATTATTCAAAATCTGCTAGCTGACAAAATGATATTCTTGTAGAAACAGTTGGGGGTTTATATGTTCCAGTATATTAGTAATAAGAGATATATATATGAAATAATACTCCCTCCGTTCTAAATCAATTGTTATATTTTATTATTTTATACCTTACATATATTCAATATATAAAACAATTGATTTGGGACGGCGGGAGTGACTTCGTAAACAACCGGAAAGCTAAGCCCAATAAAAAAGGAAAAAAGAAGAAGATATTTAACAAATTTAGTAACACTTAAACTTGTGTATGGTGGACCACACAACAAAGTTATTTGCAGCATAAATATACGGATTTTGAGTGACTGGTATTGATGGAGGTGGTGGTAGTGTTGTGGGGTGACTGGTGGAGCCGAGTGGAGGGATATCAACTGTGTGAAGAGAGCGTTAGGTGTGCAAAAGAGAGAAAAAAAATATTTTTGCTTTTTGTTTTTTTTTGTTTTTTTTAAAGTACGGAGTATATAATGACTAATAAGATTATAAAGATTGGACAACGAAATAAAGTGGAGTAATCTATCAAATTAAACGAAACAAAACCCAAACACATTTAAGTGGAAACATTGAAGGTTACAATTCAAAACTCTCACCCAATCATATTATCTTACACGTACGCACAAATGCTAACATCTTTAAGCTTATCATAAATAAATAAATAAATAAATAAAAGTACAAACTAAAAAAAAACGAAGAAAAAGAGGAGGAGGTAAACCTTTCTTTCTTTTGAAATTCTGGAGAGAGCGTAGAGCTTTCCTCCTCGGCAGCATAAGATGTGGGAGAGAAGAAATGTTGTGTGCACACTAATTAATATTGGATATTAGAACTACTAGTATCTCGTTGACTTTTCAAGATTATTGTGATCATAGACCTCGTTTGAGATTTATGATGTGGTAAATTAGATAGAGAATAAAATTTACTCCCTCCGACCCGCTAGACAACGCGTTGTTTTTATCGCCACCAGTTTTAATAAAATGTTAGATGGTGTGATAATATAATAAATAAGTTGAGATGATGGGAGATGAAGATAAATTAATATAGTGATTTGTGGTCGAGTATAATGTTTAAAAATAAAAATTGCATACAGCATACCCGCGAGACATTAAAAAAAAAGTTTGTATTTTAGCAGAATGGAGAGAGTAGTTTAAAAATAAATTAATGTTTGATTTCATTGAAAATTAAAGTTGTTATTTGTTAATTAGGGTTGATTATATCCAACTATTGTTATTATTAGTTTGTATTTTTAATTTCCAAATTTTATTTATTGATCAAGTTGACCCCGTGCAAGTTTCCCTAATAAGAAAAAATATCAAACATTATTAAGTCTAAAAATTACTTGAGTTTGCCCTTTAGGCGAGGTAGTTACTTGATAATGCGACTTTGAAAAATTAGAGATGTAGCATTTCAATGCATTTATTTTACCATTTAATGTTCATTTGAATATTAGAATCTTTAAATTCCACACTCTTCATTTCACAATGCAGTGCCTCCTTTTTGAAAATTTAAATGTCTATAAATTTCATTTACAATTAGGGCAATAATACATGAGACGCATACATAATGAGAATTATTGAGCTCATGGTCGAGTATCAGTTTTATACGTGGATTCTAACATAAATCTAGATTGCTTTTATTATTGATTGTTGTTTTTAGTTTATTTTATTTGCAGTTATTTATAATGTAGTGCCTACGGCAATTGAAGAATTCTCCCATAACATTTTTTTTGATACTGTGACCATTGAGGAATATAATACTAACTCCTTATAGAATCAACCATATACTTACCAATAACTTACTTAGTGGGTATATGTATCATAAATTTATTTTACTCGCATGCTTAAACGACGACCGTGACGACATGCATATTCAAGTCTTAGACTGAGTAATCCCTATGATTTATTTATCTCTTTATTGTAAATGATTACTCTAAGTTGGAATTTTTTATCTAAATCTAAACCCTTAAATCAGTTCTATCCAGGTGTTAGTTATGTGTATAGTTAGGATTTGTGAGTTTGATTGTTGTGAGATTGTCATACTAGCTACCTCCGCCTTTTCAAGTTGTTACATTTTTTTCAGCAATTTTTTCAAGCGTTCGGTTGATGATGAGTTTTAAAATAACTTTTTAAAGAATTTTTTTTACGAGATATTACAAATGTTGTAGTTACCCGTAAAATAAAAAATTCTTTAAAAACTTATTTTAAAAGCTATCATCAAGGCGTTGAAAACGCTTGAAAAAATTGCTGAAAAAAAGTGTAACAACTTGAAAATGCGGATGTAGTATCTTTTAAAGAATAAGGAGTTGAGGATTAGACTTTAAATTGTTTGTTATAAAAGAGAAATACTCGAGTGAAATATATTTATCTTTTTGGAGATAGAATGGGCACAAACCAATTGACCAAATCATTATATTCTCGAGTAAGGTGTGGAACTATAAAAGGATTGCCGTTGAAATCAAATGTCGATTCTGGAGTTGGTGTGCGGTTAGAGGGGAGGTGGATGAGAATATGAGCTTCATGAATTGGGCAAATCAATCCTTGTTTTCTTTGTGGAACAGAGTTTAGTTTGGCTGCTGTAAACCTGAGGTACCTCTAGTACCATTATGGAGCAATAAAAATTTTCATTTTTTGACCAAAATAAAAAATAAAAATTACTCCGTATATGTCATGTGTCTACTCATTTTTTATTTAACTAGCAGAGATTACGTGCGTTGCATGTATAACCTCTTATTTAATTCGATTAATTTATTAATAATGTATATCGGAGTTATTATATTTTAAATTGTTGATGGTATGGACTTCAATAACATTTTAGCAGGGGAATTAATAAGTAGACAAAAGACATAAGCGGGATTTTATGACATATTTTGTGTAAAATTTAGTTCTTCAAAATTTATATGGTAGTGATAATGATCATTCAAACCCAGTGAATTACATTATAGAAAAGTTGTTTCTAGCTATCACATATAGCCCCAGTGAAACAATAAAACATGTCTATGTCATAAATCTAGTTGTTACAATATGGCTTCAAAGTAACAATTGGTATAGTTACCAATACTTTGAAAGTGAACTGGATTAATATTATCATAAAATACCTTTTAAGAATCTAGTTCTCAGTTTTATTGCAAACTATAACTTCAACAACAATAAAGACATTTCTCTTATAGTCTTATGTTATACGTTCTCAAGTTAACAAAAGACACCGTGTTAATTTGAATTAAATACTTAAATAATTAACTATGACAAAAAAATATGAAAGTCAGAATTTAATATACATATGCTTCGTAGTGATTAATGTTTCATTTACAGATATTTTTTTTTTATATTTAATTTATCATTTTCGCACTAAATTTAATATTCTTTTCGAAAATTTCATTACATATCTATTTTCTAATGCAATTGCTTTTTAGTTATATGCCAAGTTACATATACTAAATTGTTCTTCAATATCACGATCATATATATAGATTTTAACTTTTAGGAATTATTTTACTTTAGTTTATTATATTTAAAAAAATCGATAGTTTTGGGTCAAAGATCGTTCGATTCTGATAAAAATTAATTGGGCAGCAAAAACTCTAGCCTAACCAAACCTAAAATAACATTTTGGATGTAAGTATGAGTAAATATGAGCAAGTCTTACCAAATAGTCAAGTATTGCTTTATTTTTTTAATAATTAACAATAAATTTAAAGGGCGCGTCACGTAGGATTTGTTACTAATGAACTAGGTCCCCACTATTACTTATAATATGAATATATGGAGTATTTATTAAACTTTTACTATTATTAATATTCATGTATGTCAGTGACATTATGAACTATGAAGTGCACATTATATTCATCATGTTAATAAATTTAAATTATATTATACTCCCTTTGTTCTGAAAGAGTATGCACAAATTTCATTTTCAAACGTCCCGAAATATTATGCATTTTCCACTTTTAAACATTATACCTAACCACAAATAACTTCATCTTTACTCTTCATATACTATCTCAACAAATTGTAACTATAAAATCACGTCATCTAACATTTTATTTAAATTCATGCCGATAACAAATGTGCATTATTTAGTAAAAGAAATATATGTTTCAATTTTCGTTGAACAAATAATTAGCCAAAACAAAATTAAAAAATTCAAAATTATATAAAACAAATTATAATATTAACTTTGATATGAATTTCAAAGTTGAATTATAAATTTTACAATAAATTAAAATATAAAGATTTATACAATGGGACGATATGCATACATCGAGTAAAAGATCGAATCCGATCAATGTTAAAGTTGTTAGTTTTAGTTTTACTAAGTACAAATACAGTTATCAATTAACTTTAATTTAGTTAATCATCATTTAACTGATTAATAAATTTGATCCAACTGCATAAATAATAGACAAACTTGTGTCAGCCGGAGGACACCGTGCGGCCGGGCCCAAAGTGTCAATCTTTATACAGAAAAATGTCAATCTATCTATACCCTATTATAAAAGTGTCTTATTTTACAAAATTTGGTTTGCCTATTATACCCTCATTATATAAATCTTATATTATGTCAATAATATAATATAATAATATATTATTATTGTTAGTATTATTATTGTATTAGTATTATCCAACAATAATAATTCAAACATGGTTGAACTGACATACACACTTGTACAAACAACTTTGTTAAATATATAAATTGAACTCACATTATTTATAAATTCAAATAAGTAAAACATTGAAAATAGAACAATCTTATATAGGAGCTATTATTATTATTATTATTATTATTATATTATTATTATTATTATTATATTATTATTATTATTATTATTATTATTATTATTATTATTATTATTATATTATTATTATTATATATTATTATTATGTGACTGATGACGTACAATCAATCAATTCTTAATGGATTCTCTATATATATTCATTGGTTTTTTTTACTATCTTCTATTTTTGGTGGAACACAAAATTTAATACTATATAATTTATAAAAGATAATATACAGAGTGTATGATAAAAACTAAAATTATCTAGATTATTAGTTGATGCTAGAAGAAGTTCAATAATTTTATTGTGAGAAAGATGATTTGATCTAGCTACTTGAACAAACTGGCTCTGGCATAGGGTTGCCGAATGTGGGCATTGCCAAAATCCGGCGGCAACGCACAGCTGCAACATCAGTACAACAGTGTTGATTTTTCCCGTTGTACAATGGTTTTCGAATCATTGCTTCAATTATGATGGGGAGCGATAATTTTTTTCTGACCAAATTTTGAGAAATTCAGAAAATAAAAAAACTTCAGTCAGTACTTTATGCTTTCGCCTCTTAACAATGATTAATCATCATAAATGAAGTCGGTTCTCTTTATCCAATTTTCTTTTGTTTTAGATTTTTCATTCATGAGGATTTGATTAAAATTTTGTTTGTTCTTGGAGAATAAATTGAAGGAACCATTTTTAATTATTTAATTTTGATATTAGGCTTCTTCATGGGTATAGTTGAATAATTTGAAAAATAATAGGTGGCGTCTTATTTCATAACGGAAAAGTAACAGTTCCGTTAAATAAAAATTGTATGAACTTGAAAATAAAAGTAAGAGGATTTATTAAAACAATATATATATATATATTATATATATATATATGGACTTAATGAAATAAAAAGTAAGAGTATAAAAAACTTAAGAACGTGTTTTGCCTTATTTCATATGGTTAAGAGTTTTGGAACTATACTTTAAACTCAACCATCTATTTAGGTCATATATATATATATCAAACTATTTATGCTTTTGTGAGAAATACAAGAACATTATTAATAGTAGGCTGTTGACGGAAAGTAATGCATACGATTCGGAGGATATTCGTCTCTCATATAAAAATGGGATTGAAGATGGATGCAATGAATAATTAATCTCTTTGAATTAAAACTCTTAAGCCTAGGTAATGGTGGTAATGGTGAAATTTGAGGGACATGTACAATATTAATACTATGGAACAGCGCCGGACCTGACCAAAAAAGGGCCCAGGGCGAAATATAAAAGGAGCCCATACATATCACTGTAAATAAGCATTATACACTCTCGTATAATATATATAATATACATTTTAGTAGCAAAGTCATTTATAATATCATGTACATCAAAAGCTATTTAAATATCATTTGCGATACACAAAATAGTCAAACCATGCATTCAATCTTTTTTGTGACATCGACGACATCAGCTTTCAATAGAACACAGTAGCAACGGAGAGTAAGAACAATGAAAAATTGAAATTAGAGAAAATTAGTCCGGATATTGAAATTAGGGATGCAAATCCCGAAATCAATCTAGAATTGATTAATTGATTCAAAATGATGGATAAATTTCAAAAAATTTCTTATATTATCACAAAAATACGGAAAGAAGAAGATCAAAAGAAAAGCTTTAGAGTTGATTCGTCTAAATACTCCGACAATATATTTAGGGGAGAGTAAGAGGGTCAGCCAAAAATTTAAGGGGAAAAAAAAAATCTTGCTGGCATGCTGCAAATTGCAAATCTATATGATAGAATTTAGAAATGATTTTGGCCTTTTTATTTTAAAAGGGCCCTAATATATTGGGTCATCATACTACCTCCATCTCATATAGTTAGTCCACTTTGCTTTATGGACTTTTCCGGCACGTATTTTCACCGAAACCTAGTACGGTTTTAAAACATAATTTTGAAGTATCATTTTTTTACGGGATACTATGACACTCATAGTATCCCGTAAAAAAAACGATACTACAAAATTATATTTTAAAACTCGTATTAGGTTTCGGTGGAAACGCGTGCCGGAAAAATCAATAAAGTAAAGTGGACTAACTATAGGGATGGAGGTAGTATATGGTTAACTATATTTCTTTAATCTTTCAAGATTCGAAAGTACATATATA